>JAXCMG010000046.1:2174974-2187129 GCA_034642415.1 Podarcis siculus | reverse complement strand
GAGCAATGCAACTCATATGCAATGCATATGACTCTCAGATCTGCATTTCCTAACTTCCTAAATGCATTAAAAGTCCTATCCATTGATATACTGTCAGCCAGTAAAAGAAAATATGAACTTTGCCAGAGAAATGCAATGGCCAATCGAGTCCAGCAGCCTGTGCTCCCAGTGGCCAAGCAGACAGACAGCACAGGGAACCTGCAAATGGGATCCGGGTGCAAGAACATCTCCCCCCTCCTGTGGCTTCCAAAAACCGGCATTCAGAGGCGCACTGCCTGAACATCGCCACTGTGGCTAGCAAGCCACTGGAAAACTCCCTTTGTTTCTGTCCTGAATCTCCTACCCTTCAGCTTCCCTCGATGACCCTGTGCCCTAGGATTATGAAAGAGGGAGAAAACCGGCTCACTGTCCATTTTCTAGACACCATCTCAGACATCTTTACCATTGCCCCCAACCCTTTAATTCGCTTTTTCTCTGAACTAAGAATTCCCAAACGCTGCAACCTTTCCAGAGGGGGTGTCGCCCTTTTCTGAACATTTTTCCAACTCCACAATAGCCTTTTCGGGGTCCAAGAATTCCGAGCGGGGTCTCGCCACCAGGGCAGCCTTAAGATATCGCCAGTTCTGATTCGGATTTCTCTCCTCTTAACAAATCCCCTAGTATGGAATTTGCACTTTACACCCTGCAGAGTTTCAACATCTTCATCCAGCCACCCCCAGGCCCACTTAACTTGTCGCCTTTTGTTTTTTTACAAGAACACTGAAGCCTGAGCATAAAAAAATGAAATGAAATGGGATGGGGGCACAGAAAAGATGAATACAGTGGTACCTCGGGTTACAGATGCTTCAGGTTACATACGCTTCAGGTTACAGACTCCGCTAACCCAGAAATAGTACCTCGGGTTAAGAACTTTGCTTCAGGATGAGAACAGAAATTGTGCTCCGGCGGCACAGCAGCAGCAGGAGGCTCCATTAGCTAAAGTGGTGCTTCAGGTTAAGAACAGTTTCAGGTTAAGTACGGACCTCCGGGACGAATTAAGTACTTAACCCGAGGTACCACTGTACTGGGGCGGGTTACTCTGAAAGCAAGAGCTGGAGTTGAAGAAAACCACTCTGCTGCACGCTTTTAATCACAACCCCTAGGATGGGGTTTTAGCAGGAAAGGCAAAGGAAGGAGGGAGGATGAGAAAAACTCACGCTGAAAAAGAAGGAAGGAAGGAGCCTTGAATTGGGATGCTGAGTTTAGCCAGCGAAAGATGGGGAGGAAAGAGGCGATTCTTGAAACGCGCGTCTTGGAGAGGCAAAAAGGGACCCTCGGAGTCGGAGCAACGCACAGCTGGGAAAGATGCAAATCGAAGAGGTTTCTTTTGAGAAAGAGCCGCACTCACCACTGGAACATGCTGGACGCCTCGGAGCCGCCGGGAGAAGTGTCTCTGGCTTGGAGGAGCACCAAGAGAGGCGACTTGGGGTCCCCACGCGGAGCGGAGCGCAGGCGGCGGCGGCGGCGGCGGCTGGGGGTGGCACCAGCTTCTGAGCCCGAGGAGAAGCGCCTCGTCCCGCCGCCGCCGCCGCCGGACCCTCCTCTCGCTCGGCCGAAAGGTGGAGCCAGCAAGGAGCGCGCCTCTCGCCCGCAGGTGCTTAACCCTTCCGCCGCTGCGGGGATCCGCGGGCGCGCACCCACCCACCAGGCGGCTGCTGGAGCGAGCGAGCGAGCGCATCTCGGGGAAGCAGCTTCCAGGCAGTGAAGGATTGACGTACAGTATAATAATAATAATAATAATAATAATAATAATAATAATAATAAATTTATTATTTGCACCCTGCCCATCTGGATGGGTTTCCCCAGCCACTCTGGGCGGCTTCCAACAAAGATAAAAAATACATTAAAATGTCACACATTAAAAACTTCCCTGAACAAGCTCTAGTTTAGGGCTCCACTCTCTTGGGGCCCTCCCAAAATTGAAAGGAAACAAAAACTGGATGTACGTTTCCAAAAGATAAAACAAAAAACCAAATAAAATAAAACCTGTGTTTGCATCCTTAGGTTTGTTATGAATAAAAACTCATTTTAAGTTAATAATTATTTCACTATTAATATACTTCTTCTTAATTGTATTTCAGTTCAACAGATACTTTGATAAAATACATGTTTTGTTATGTGCAAATGGCTTTAGATGCCTATTAGGTCCATCAATTGCTACATAGCATATATTCAACACAAAAAACGGGACGCGGGTGGTGCTGTGGGTTAAACCACAGAGCCTAGGACTTGCTGATCAGAAGGTCGGTGGTTCGAATCCCAGTGACAGGGTGAGCTCCCGTTGCTCGGTCCCTGCTCCTGCCCACCTAGCAGTTCGAAAGCACGTCAAAGTGCTAGTAGATAGATAGGTACCGTTCCGTCGGGAAAGTAAACAGCATTTCCGTGTGCTGCTCTGGTTTGCCAGAAGCGGCTTAGTCATGCTGACCACATGACCCGGAAGCTGTACGCCGGCTCCCTCGGCCAATAAAGTGAGATGAGTGCCGCAACCCCAGAGTCGGCCACGACTGGACCTAATGGTCAGGGGTCCCTTTACAACACAAAAAACAGCGACAATTTGTTGTTGACAAAGGACAGCTGGACATATAAAGGGCCCCGTTACCTTCAGTAGCTTAGGGCCTCATCAAACCTAAATCCGGCCCTGCTTCCAGGCTGCAAGCTTGCAGCTCACACAGCATTCTTCGGCAGAGAGTAGAATTGCATGGCCGGCAATCATGACCTGGTTGTGGAATTGATTTTTTAAAAAATAATTTACATCACCGTGAGACCTGGGAAGGGGAGTCAGTGTACAGGGGCGGGTAGTTCCATCGGTTACAATTGCAAAAAGACTTTTTTGTTGTTGTTCAAAAAACCAATCATAGAATTGTAGCGTGGGGATGGAACCCAAAGGTCATCTAGGCCAACCCCTCGCAGTGCAGGAATCACGGCTAAACGGGTTGAGTTACTGCAGACTAGGGCAACCCAGTGCCCTCCAGGTGTGTCTCTGGGGCCAATGGGAGTTGTACTCCGAAATATATGGGCAAAGGCTGCGTTAGCAGGTGGAGGACTTTAAATATATACACATATATTGCTTGCTCTTTTAAGATTTTGTCTTGTTGGAGGGGGGTGCTGGGAGAAACTGCTTGATGTTAGACTCCAGCTCCCATCAGCCCCAGCAAGTGGGGGTCAGTGGTCAGGGATTATGGGATTTGTAGTCCAGGAACATGAGCCCTGGTTCTCTTCCTAATCTAATGCCACTTTCCATGTTGGAAAAGCCAGCTGTAGTCAGTTAAAATGAATTGTTGTTGTTGTTTAGTTGTTTAGTCATGTCCAACTCTTGGTGACCCCCTGGACCAGAGCACGCCAGGCACTCCTGTCTTCCACTGCCTCCCGCAGTTTGGTCAAACTCATGTTAGTAGCTTTGAAAACACTGTTTGAAAACCATCTCGTCCTCTGTCGTCCCCTTCTCCTTGTGCCCTCCATCTTTCCCAACATCAGGGTCTTTTCCAGGGAGTCTTCTCTTCTCATGAGGTGGCCAAAGTCTTGGAGCCTCAGCTTCAGGATCTGTCCTTCCAGTGATCACTCAGGGCTGATTTCCTTCAGAATGGATGCGTTTGATCTTCTTGCAGTCCATGGGACTCTCAAGAGTCTCCTCCAGCACCAGAATTCAAAAGCATCAATTCTTTGGTGATCAGCCTTCTTCATGGTCCAGCTCTCACAGTTAAAATAGATACGTATGTTTAAAAATAGTTAATGCATGGGAAAGCTGGCCCCTGTTGGAACAGAATGCCGCACTAGATGGGGCTTTGGGTCTGATCCAGCCAGCAATGTATCCAAGCAAACATTTTTACAGATGACCCAACCTGTTCTTCCAGGTTAATGAAAGCAAGGTGCAGCACCAAAAGCTCTGGGTGAACATTTCCTGCAATATTATGTCAAAATTTGCAAGTTCTAAAAAGAGGGCAGTTTTTAAAAGGTACTGTCAGAAATAGACTTGTTCCTTGGAGGTGATTGACATGCTGTCAAATCAGCATATGCATATACAGTTGGAATTGTGAACAAGTCATTTGACTCATTAGCATTTGAAACTTCCTTCTTCCCACCCAGAGTTCTCATAATAGATTTAATTACAGAGAGACAGTAACAAGGCCAGATTCCAAGGTCAAAATATGCAGGAAGCAGAAATTGGATTCCAGTCTTGAGCTTGGAGGCAGCGTGAGCTATGAATACTTTCTGCGTAGAATTTAGTTCCTGAAGAGACAAAAATTTATTTATTTTTATTTATTTATTTATAAGTGGTTCTGTTTATGAATCGCATTGCATGGAGCGTCAAGAGTCAAAACAACTTAAAACAATTCCATATATCGAAAGCCATTTCATATGTGAAAACAAGGTCTGGTCTGATGCAAATATGGATTGGGACAAATAAAATATCCAACTTCAAAGAGGTTGTTGAAAAAAGGAAGGTCTTCAACAGACACATATAAAAGACAATAGAGAGATAATGGGAGGGAGTTTCACACTAAAGGCTTGATTCCTATATTGTATGGGACAGACTTTCTGATAAAGATGATATCTGCAGGGGTTTTCTGGTCTCATGGATGAGAGATAAGAACCAATGTGCACATTTTTTTTTTGATCCTCAGAAATCTGTATCAGGCAAAACTGAAATGCAGCAAAACAACAAAAAAAAATTCCTTCCAGTAGCACCTTAAAGACACACTTAGTTGGACTTTAAGGTGCTACTGGAAGGGGAAAAAAATTTGTTTTGACTATGGCAGACCAACACGGCTACCTATCTGTAACTGAAATGCAGCAGTTATACATGACTGAAAATAACTTTGTTCTTTTAGCCAAACTAGGATCCGCCTTGGACTTTTAAAGCACTGGTTCCCAGAGTGAGAGGTACAACCCCCTGGGCGGCAGTGAAATTACCTGGAGATATTTACGAGTATCAGACTTTGAGAAGCTGGATCAAGTTCATCCATTTTGTTGGATTAATGAAACTAACGAGTTTCGATTGGATTTCAAATCAATGTGCAATTAATTGTTTCTGTTTTGAATTTTATGGTGTTATCATCTTCCTTCATGCAAACCGCTATTCTGAATACCGTATTTTTTGCTCTATAAGACTCACTTTTCCCCTCCTAAAAAGTAAGGGGAAATGTGTGTGCGTCTTATGGAGCGAATGCAGGCTGCGCAGCTATCACAGAAGCCAGAACAGCAAGAGGGATTGCTGCTTTCACTGCGCAGCGATCCCTTTTGCTGTTCTGGCTTCTGAGATTCAGAATATTTTTTTTCTTGTTTTCCTCCTCCAAAAACTAGGTGTGTCTTGTGGTCTGGTGCATCTTATAGAGTGAAAAATACGGTAATGCTTTTTATAGGGTCAGGCAGGGGACTCTGTGGATGAATTTTTGGAACCACGGGGTCAGAGGCACGAAAAACTTTGGGAACTACTGGTGTGTGTTGTATATATGTGTTTTGTGTTTTCGATTTGTTAGCTACCTTGGCCAGTGTGGAAAGGCAGAAAGAAAATGGAAATAAATAAGCAAAGCCTGACATGCAGCCAGATCATTACCAGATCCTGTGGAAAAGTTCTAATGAGATCCTTAATGAGAGAGCGAGAGAAAGAGAGCCTAGAAACCTGGTCTCTCAGTTTGTTTAAAATGGTCTCTGATCAATCTAGCTTTAACTGTGGTCTTATTACTCAAACCAGGAAACATTGCTTAAAGATTAGTGATTGACCAGGATTTATATGTGTTGTATGATGCAATGAGCAAACATTGTGTTGGGAATCAGAAATTTGGGTGGGGATTTAGCTTTCTTTATCTGTGGACTTTTGTAATAAATTAACCTCAGGGTTTTTTCCTGGAAGAGTTCCTGTATTTAAAGCCCCAGACCTCGGTCTGATTGCTGATAGAACTTCTACAGCAGAGCTTCCCAAACTGTGTCGCGATACATTAGTGTGTCGGCTATAGTGTGTGGTTGTGTCGTGTGAACACTCCACAAGTTCCTCTTGGGGCCGGAAATGGGTTAGTTTAACCTCCCCCTAGCTAGTAAAACAGAATTACTGTGTCGTCAAATGACGCATGTCTAAAAAGTGTGTCACCAGCATGAAAAGTTTGGAAAGCTCTGTTCTACAGAGTTTGCCTAATTCAGGACCAAGGTAGACAGTAAAGGTAAAGGTAAAGGGACCCCTGACCATTAGGTCCAGTCGTGACAGACTCTGGGGTTGCGGCGCTCATCTCTCTTTATTGGCCGAGGGAGCCTGCGTACAGCTTTTGGGTCATGTGGCCAGCAGGACTAAGCCACTTCTGGCAAACCAGAGCAGCGCACGGAAACGCCGTTTACCTTCCCGCCAGAGTGGTACCTATTTATCTACTTGCACTTTGATGTGCTTTCAAACTGCTAGGTGGGCAGGAGCAGGGACCGAGCAACGGGAGCTCACCCCGTCGCGGGGATTCGAACCACCGTCCTTCTGATCAGCAAGTCCTAGGCTCTGTGGTTTGTATATGCAGATAAATAATTCTGACAGACCTCCTGCTCCTCTGGGAGAAGTTCTTCAAATGACTGGGTGCAGAAAATTGTTTTGTTTTTGCTCTGTGCAGTAATAGTAGGAAGTGTTTCTCTGAGGCCGTGCAGAGTGCCTTTCTTTCCCAGCGCATCACCACCTCACACAAATGCAGAGGGCAATTGCAAAGTGATTAAATGTGTTTAAAGTATCAGATTATTCCAAGTTTTGTGCAGGAGACCAGATTTAGCAAAGTGCAGAGCTGCCACTTTTGCAAGTAGAATGTAAAATGCGTAGAATGTTTGCTTCACACATGATAAAAATCAGTATTTTAGTGTGACAGCGCCTATACTCTGCAAACTCCCTGCTTTTGCTGTATTGTTCTCAGCACCTGCTGAATATATTTTTGTTAAAGAAAGCCAACTCAGACATATTGTTTTATTTCATTATATATATTTGGTTTTTAAGTATCTATCCTCTTAACCCCTTCCTGTAGCCCTGCCATCTTAAGCATCTAGACTGGGTAATCTCTCACACTGGGCAACATTTTAATTCTAGACCGCTGACCAGATTTATTCGTAAATTATGATTTTCACTTCCGCAGGCTTAGCTTGCGTGGCTGGTTACTCAGAAGTAAGTCCCGCTCACTCCCAGGTAAGTGGGTGCAGGACTGCTGCCTAAATTCTGCAGAAAACACTGACCTGAAACTCCTCAGTTAACACAAAAGCACAGCATGAAATGAAATGATCCTTATCAAACCAGAAATCCATTTTGCTTAATACTTAATTCTGTGAGGAATGTTAGGGGCTGCTGGGTGTCATTTTAATCAGATACTCTGGGTTATTGCTTTCAAAGCATGCATAGTTTCAAAATGTGCATGGGAAACTAGGAAGCAGTTGAGCTGCCAACCTTTTTTCGGGCAAGGCTCCTGTCCTGTGCCTTTAATAGAAAGGTGAAAGGTGAAAGCTCAGCAGACCTTACTTTCTTTAGCAGGCAAAATGCACCATACCTGCTTGAAAGTTGGCTTTTGAGGCCAGTGGGAAGCACAAAGGATCTTTACTATTTCTTTCTTTCTTTCTTTCTTTCTTTCTTTCTTTCTTTCTTTCTTTCTTTCTTTCTTTCTTTCTTATTTAGCATCAATTCTACCTTTCCTGAAATTTCAGGGAAGGGCCCATGGTCCATTTGAAGCAGATTGCTTCGCTCCAGGGAACTTGGAGTTGGCCCCTGTTGTAAACAAAAATTGCCCTTTTCCCTTATGGGGTATCCAAGAGCCCATATAGAGTCCTTACATAGGTTCCCTATTGGTAGGAGAAAATAACAGAGGCCAACCAGAGAATAATGAGAAGCAAAGCAGCTAGTAAGCCTGATCTTTATTGAACTGTTGCAACAGGGTGCTCCCCTCACACGCAGGAGAGAGGAGGGACCCAGAAAAATGACATGCAAGGCCTTATAAAGACTTTTGAAATTGCCACCCTGTAGATCAAGACCACCCCCAGAAACATCATACATACATCACAGAAGGGGTGTAACCTAAGACCACCCCTCAGATACATCATACCTACATCACAGAAAGGGTGGTCTACAGCAGAAATCTGAGTGTCTGCCAGGTTACCTGTTTAATGGTCACTTGATTGGATTGCCTGGGGAGCCTGGCCAGTCTTTTGTAATGATAAATACTTAGTTCCTGAACCAGGTCACAGGCTCAAACACTATTCATATCTTAAATGTGCCCTTAAGACTGGATTTGTGAGGAAAGAGACAATGGGGAGGTTTCCCACTTTGACCTTTCAGAGAAAACATTTGCTCAGTTTAGGAATCAAAATGGTTCCAGGTCAGTCTTCCTGTGCTGATCTATGTAGGTGCTTGTTTGGTACACTTATGAACATTACCACATATCTAAGACCTCAAAATTCCTATCACAGAGGTGAATGTAACCTCAGCCGTACTGAAAGAAGCAGCTCATCATTATGGTTCACTGTGTGACAAGCCCAACAAGTTCATGCTTTGCCGCTGAGAAGAAAAGGACCCAGGGAAATGTTTAAAGGAAGGCAAGGAAGTGAACAAGTGTGCAATGGACTTCTTTAAGCTGCTGCACTGTGAGGAGCCATTTACCCAATACTGGACTTGCATGGACTATAATAACCTGCTAGAGCTTCGCCACTGGTCTTGGATGAGTGCGTCCTGGATAAGTTGGGCTGGGTGAGACCTGATCTGGGACAGCTGTCAGAGGTCACTAAAGTGAAGACTGACCGGCCACTGCCTGAGAATCGTTCTGGGCAAAGACCACAACCAAACCCACCAAGTGAAGGCGAGTTGCAGACATCTAAATATGGAAGCAAGTTGTACCTCTTTAACTTTTAAACTGGCTATCTGGGCTCCTTCATAACAACGCCAGACTTCTTGATGGCTGTAAATAACTCTTTCCCGGTGTGTTTTGAATGCCCTCTGTATTTGGTAGTGATGTATGGAAGTGAAAGCTGGACCATAAAGAAGGCTGATCGCCAAAGAATTGATGCTTTTGAATTCTGGTGCTGGAGGAGACTCTTGAGAGTCCCATGGGCTGCAAGAAGGTCAAACCTCTCCATTCGGAAGGAAATCAGCCCTGAGTGCTCACTGGAAGGACAGATCCTGAAGCTGAGGCTCCAATACTTTGGCCACCTCATGAGAAGAGAAGACTCCCTGGAAAAGACCCTGATGTTGGGAAAGATGGAGGGCACAAGGAGAAGGGGACGACAGAGGACGAGATGGTTGGACAGTGTTCTCGAAGCTACCAGCATGAGTTTGACCAAACTCCGGGAGGCAGTGGAAGACAGGAGTGCCTGGCGTGCTCTGGTCCATGGATTCACGAAGAGTCGGACACGACTAAATGACTAAACAACAACAACAACAAGGATAATAAACTTCAACTGGTAAAAAAAAAAAAAAATTCACTTGATGTAGTGCACTGTTGAACTATGGAACTCACTGCCACATGACATGTGATGGCCACCAACATAGATGGCTTCAGAACAGGATTAGACAAATTCACGGAGGAGAGAGCTCTTGATGGCTCCTAGCCAAGATGGCTTTGCCCTGCCTCTCCAGTCAGAGGCAGCAAGTCAGAGGCAGCAAGACTGGCAGAGGAATGCCAGTCGCTTTGCGTGTGTCCCATGGGCATCCGGTTTTCCACTGTGAGAAGGGGGTGCTGCGCTAGATGGGCCGCTGGCCTGATCCGCTGGGCTCTCCTGATGCCCTTAGGAAGATGGGGATTGTCAACATCTGCAAACAGAGCTGCTTTTCGGGGCTCTGGGAGCAGGAGAGCTGTCCGGGAGACTCAGTGCCCCACCGGTGCAGTAAAAATCGTGGTTATCATTTCCTATTGCAGTAAAAATAAAAGGGCCTGCACTTATTAAGAAATTCTTTCCATGAGTACTAGTGGTTTCCAGGCTCTGTGAGCTTATGACAGCTGCGTCCTGAATGCAGCTACTTCAGTAGATGGTCTGGGGGGGGGGTCCAAGCATGCCCAGCCCCTCGTAGATGAGGAGGAATGTGGAGGAAGATTTGCAGCATAGGTGTCAACTTACAGATTTGAAAATAAGGGACCAGCAGCCAGAATAAGGGATTTTAGTCAACCAGTTAAAAGGGACCAGATAATTTTGGAGAGCAGCGCTGGTTTTTAGCCCTTCGTTTCCAGAGGTTGCTGCTCAAGACACCAGCCGACGAAACACTGCAATTAAATAACTACAAGCAGCAACCACTTTTCGCGCAAAACGAAGTCCAAGCTACGAAGATGCTGCTGCAGTTCTGTATCTTTTCTCTCGTGCTCCATCTGCAGCTCTCAATTCCATCAGGTGGGGGGGGGGGAATAGCGCCCGAAGTAAACCCACAGATCAGACCATCTATGCTAGTCTACCACTACAAATCTATGGGAGAAGCGCTTGCGGTCCTTCCCTTGTAGCCCTTGGAACACCTGCCCACGCCTCCACCTCCTCCTCTCTCTGAACTGCTTTCTCTATGGTTGCCCTCGCTCTCCTCTCAAGGCATCTCATCAATTCATAGACCATGCCAGGCTGCCCATCTCATTCGGGTCCTTCGGTGGCACATCTGCAGTACGGCCCAGTGGGAGCGGCGGCAGTGGGCAAAGGGGAGGCCCCAGGCAGAGACGCCCAGTTCGGCGGTCGCAAGGAGGATGGTGGCGGAAGGGCCCGAGGCTCCGCCAGTCCCGGCGGGGAGGGGCTCCCGGGGGCCAAGGCTGGTGAGAGGAGGCCGGAGGGGGGCGGGCTGGGCAGCCAAGCAACACAGTTGGAGCCTCCCTCCTCCCTGGCCGGCAGGGAGGGAGGGAGAGGAGCTGCTTCCTTTGAAATCCAGGAAATTTAAGGGACATCATCAATCAGGGACAGCAGCGGAACACAGCGCTGGGATAAGGGACTGTCCCTCCAAATAAGGGACAGTTGACAGCTATGATTTGCAGCAAAATGGCAAGCGGGAGAGGCACACACAGCTGCAGCAAAAATATTTAAAGTCTAAAGAAGTGGTTCGCAAGGTTTGTGGTGCCACCCCCCAGGGATGACTTAGGGGGGCACTAAGAAGCAAGGGGGCGTTGGAGCGGGATCAATGACTACCAGACAAATCTGGTTTCCCTGGAACAAGTCCACCAGCTTTGCTGAACTGATGAGACTAAATACTTTTAACTGGGTTTTGAACCAATGTGCAATTAATGGTTACGGTTTTGAATTTTATTTTATCTTCCTTGGGGGGGTTGTGCAAACCGCTCTTCTGAATAATGCTTTTTATAGGGTCAGGTAGGGGGCACCAGGGATGTGGAACAAAGGGGGAGGTGACCCGGAAAAGTTTGGGAGCCACGGGCGTGAAGTCTGGTTAGTGGCAACCAAGCAAGCGTTACGGTGGTGGCATTTTGTGAAAGAAGATTATTGGCTTCTCTGGGTCAAACCACTGGAGAATTCAGCATGATAAAATTAATTAAAACATACCTGGGATCTCTTCATTAAGAGGGATGAGCAAACATGGTGATCTTTTGGGTCAAAAACGACATTAGAATATTTGCTGAGAATGTGGTATTTGCTGAGAAGGTCCACTGCAATGTTAATTAATAGCTTCCTCCTTGCAAGTTCTGTCTCTTGTATTGCTCCCTGTTCAGCACCGCTGGGGGAGTTTTATGCAGGAAGGCTTCTAAGCAGCTCACAAAATATAAAAACCAACGACACAACATTACAGCTTAAACCTCCACAATTAAAACCACAATAATACGAGTTCCACAGTTCTAATAAATAAGTGTTTCAGTGTGGCAGCACTCCCTGCCTATTAACATCAGGCAGAGTCCTTCGCTGCTATAGACATTTTTGTTTAGGCATACATTTAGAATGTTTAAATGTCTTTTATGCTGGTTTTTACCTCATTGTTGATTTTCACGTTTTATGTTTTGAATAGTTTTATAACTGGTTTTAATTCATTATATTCTTTCTGCAAATCCCTTCAAGGCCGATGGTTTTGTTTTTACACACAAGCAGCATATAAAGATCAGGCTTACGAGCTGCTTTGCTTCTCAATATTCTCTGGTTGGCCTCTGTTATTTTCTCCTACCAATAGGGAACCCACTTAAGGACTCTATATGGGCTCTTGGATACCCCAT
>JAXCMG010000046.1:2163839-2174574 GCA_034642415.1 Podarcis siculus | reverse complement strand
CACCCGCCTCCCTCCCACGGAACACAAGGCAACGTTCCGCGGCACACTCGTGTGCCGCGGAACACCGGTTGGGAAACACTGGTCTAGGTTGGTGGCCAGCACTGTGGCAGGGAGTTCCACAGTCTAACTGTGCGCTGCATGAAGTGCAAGCGCCAACCATGTTGCACAACTACCAAGTGATGTGCCACTGCCAATGCCTTTTCTCTAAAAGTCCCCAACTTTCCAACTTTTCTTCATTGCTCCTTGCTCCTTTGGGCTGCCTATTTCTGAACGTCTTCCAAATCTACAATATCCTTTTTCTACAATATCCTTTTTCAGGTGAGGCGGCCAGAACGGCACACAATATTCCAAAACTGCAGTTGCACCATAGGTTTGTCTTTTTTTAAAAAATCATTTTTATTGATTTTCCAATAAAAACAGCCCATCAACATATCCACTTCGTAATCCAATTAAAAACAATAAACTAAAATTTAAAAATGACCAAATTACAGTCCAGATTGTTAATTATTAATTTTTCTTGGCTCCCCATAGTCTGGACCTCTGAAGAATATCTCCAATATTCCTGCCTCTTCTCGTTGTTTTCATATTTTCCACATTCTGATCGTAACGCTTTAAAGTTCTCCGTCCCTGGCTGCACCATAGATTTGTCTAATGGTGTTATGATGCTGGCAGTTTTCTTTTAAATTCTCCACTCAGAGGGTGACCCTCCACTCAGGGTGACTGATGAAACTGTAGAACAAAGCCCAGTTCTTTTCTGATTATGGGCCAACACCCTTTTCTTTCTCCATCTCTGCTCCGACCTGCGATAAATCAGTTCCCCAAAGTAAGATATTCCTCCAAGACTAATTAGGTATTCCGGGCTGCACCCAGGATAAAGGGGGGTGGGGAAGGGGATGATGGGAAATTCCACAGGATTCCCTCCCAGATGCTAAAGCCAGTCCCTGATCTAGAGGAACAAAGGGATTATTTTTCCAGGAAGGGCATGCATACAGATGAGGCCAGGGCCTGGGACATCTGGAAGAGCCATTTTCCTGAGGGTGAAGACCACAATATGCATCTTCTCAAGGAAGATTAAATGAAGCTTCAGATAATGCTAATGGTTTTTACAAGCCTGAGATGCAAGGCTGAGGCTGAGATGCAGATCCACATATTGCCCAAGGTGATCTATTTTATTTTTGCAATGCTCTTTCAGTTCACTGTTGTTGTTTTTCAGAAAGGGGGAGGTAAGCTTTGCAACATCCTGTTTTTTTATTTTTCATAGTTTTTTGAGGTTTCCACCTTATTACAAACAAAGTATTGTGGTGATGGAAGGGACCCCCAAGGGAATCACAGGTAAAAATCCTTGACAGGTGACCATCCAGGTAAAGGTAAAGGCCCCCTGGACGGGCTAAGTCCAGTCAAAGGCAACTATGGGGTTGCGGCGCTCATCTTGCTTTCAGGCCGAGGGACCCGGCGTATGTCCAGAGACAGCTTTCCCGGTCATGTGGCCAGCAGGACTAAACCGCTTCTGGCGCAACGGGACACCGTGACAAAAAACAGAGCGCACGGAAACGCTGTTTACCTTCCCGCTGCAGTGGTACCTATTTATCTACTCACACTGGTGTGCTTTTGAACTGGCAGGTTGGCAGAAGCTGGGACAGAGCAACGGGAGCTCACCCCGTCACGAGGATTCGAACCGCCAACCTTCTGATCAGCAAGCCCAAGAGGCTCAGTGGTTTAGACCACAGCGCCATCCACGTCCCTTTGACCACCCAACCTCTGCTTCAAAACTTCTTCTTCTTCTTCTTCTTCTTCTCCCACTTCACGGAGGCTCACGTAGTTCTCCTCCTCCCCATTTTATCCCCAGGGCAAAAACCCTTTAAAGTAGGTTAGGCGGTGTGATAGGAATTTTGAGGTCTTAGATATATCTTAAGTGTTCATAAATGTACCAACCAAGCACATACATAGATCAGCACAGGAAGACCGACCTGAAACCATTTTGATTCTCAGACTGAGCAAATGTTTTCACTGCAAGGTCAAAGGAAAATGGAAAAGCCTCCCCATTTTCTTTTCCTTCACAAATCCTGTCTTAAAGGCACATTTAAGATATGACTAGGGTGTGAGGCTGTGACCTGGCCCAGGAACTAAGTATTTATCATTACAAAAGACTGGCCAGGCTCCCCAGGCAATCCAATCAAGTGACCATTAAACAGGTAACCTGGCAGACTGGAGGTAAACAAAGCACTCAGATTTCTGCTGTAGACTGCCCTTTCTGTGACATAGGTATGATGTATCTGGGGGGGGGGGTCTTGAGCTCCAGGGCAGGGAATTAAAAATGTCTTTATAAGGCCTTGCGCGCCATTGTTCTGGGTTCCTCCTCCCTCCTTCATGTGGTGAGTGAGGACCCTGTTGCAACAGATCAATAAAGATCAGGCTTACGAGCTGCTTTGCTTCTCAATATTCTCTGGTTGGCCTCTGTTATTTTCTCCTACCAATAGGGAACCTATGTAAGGACTCTATATGGGCTCTTGGATACCCCATAAGGGAAGGGGGGCAGATTTTTGTTTACAACAGAGGAAAGGCAGTGCCTGGCACTCAAGGTCACCTGGTGAGCTTCCTGGCTGAGTGGGGATTCGAACCCTGGTCTCCCAGGTCCTGCTCTGATACCCTAACCACTACACTAGCTCTCTTATGTTCACATGAAGAAGGGACAAAGCAGTGTTACCCTACTAGTACACGAAAACCTTCAACGGCTTGGGACCTGTTTATCACCCCATACGCACCCAATCAGCTGCTTTGACTGGTGGAACTAGCACTCTAACAGGTGCCACACAATTCTCGTAAGAATTCAATTTTTTAGCTTGGCAGCACCCATCCTGTGGAACTCCCTGCCTCTTGACACCAGGCAAACTTCTTCTTCACTGTATGCTTGTCAACATTTTTTGTTTAGGTAAGCCTCTCCAGACATGTAGAAGGATGGCAGGTGTTTTAATCTGGTCTTAGCTTATAGCTAATTTTAATTATTTTCTTAATGTTTTAAATAGTTGCTTTTAACTTTTTGTTGATGTTACTGATACATTGATTGGATGATTCTTTCTGTAAACCATATAATGCTGTATAAATTTTATCAATCAGTCTATTAAAATAATGCATGGGCTCAAAGTCGTGAAGTACAAGAGTTAGGCCCTCTGAGACAACTTCTACAAAGTTCAAATATACAAAAGATAAACATGGAACTGGTAACAAAATACAGTATTGGCGATAAAAATCTTAGCTGTTGCTGGGCTCCCATTTGCAGCCTGCAGTGGGGGGAAAGAGAGAGAGAAAGCACTTGATCCCCACTGAATCCTAAACATATTTGCTAATTAATTCTCCTTCAGTAATTTCGCCACGGACCTCCTTTTGAAGACCTTTTATTGGAGAATGGCGCCTTTCACAATGTCCTGGGGAGGCAGAAATTCAATCTGCAGTGAATGGGCACCAGCTAATCTCCCAATGTATACATTTGAGCTTGGAAATTTAAAAGACAAAAGAGAGTCCGATAAGATTGATTTGCCAGGGGGAGAAACCAGGAAACAGGGATTGCCCCTTAGGAAAGCAGGACACTTGGGAAATAGATGCATAGGGCTCTGCTGGGAGGCACCATGAATTAATTACCACCAGCTTAAGCACTTAGTAATTTAAGAGTGATTGCATACAGTCCATAAAATTCTTTGCTCATATCAAGCCGAGAAGGCAATATTTTTATTTATTTAATTTTTAATTTTTATTGGTTTTTCACAAAAAATTAAACAAACAAATACACACATATAAACAGACAAATAGTCTTTATAAACCTTGATTTAATTAACATAGTTGAGTGACTTCCTCGTATCCCCCTGGTTGGATTTCAATATATATCATTTTAACGGTTTTCCAAATCAGTGTTCTTATAAAATTAACTTTATCTCTTGACATCTTTCTTTCTTCCCAATTCCGTATTAAACATATTAATCCATCACAGAATACATATTGCAACAGATCAATAAAGATCAGGCTTACGAGCTGCTTTGCTTCTCAATATTCTCTGGCTGGCCTCTGTTATTTTCTCCGACTGATGGAGAACCTACAACGGACTCTACAAGGGCTCTTGTAAGGGAATAAGGGCAGATTTTGTTTATTATAGCAGGACATCACATAACTGATTCATAGAGTCAAGTACATGATGTTCTCTGTTACTGTGTGTACCAGGTGATCTGCACAACCAGACAGGGTGCCTGCCAACAATTATTTCTATTATTATTATTTATTGAATTTATATATTACCCTATTCCTGCAGGTCTCAGGATCAGACCTCCAAGTGTCCCTATTTTCCAGGGACAGTCCCGGATTTACAGAAGGCGTCCTGATTTCTGAACTGATCCCAGAATGTCCTGCTTTTCCTTATTTTCTTCTGAGAAATGTTGGGGGTTATGCAGTTATGCAACCCTGGAGCCAAGGAGATAAGTAACTCTGCAACCTTTAGAAGACACCTGAAGGCAGCTGATATAAGCAAAGCATTTCCTTCGACCTTGTAGAGAAATATTTGAGGTGACTGAGAGAGTCAAAATGGCTTTAGGACTTTTCCTATGGGTTTCAGACATGTGGTTTATATATTTATGTACGTGTTTGCTTGGTACATTTATGAACATTTATTATATACCTAAGACCTTAAAATTCTTATAACACAGCCCTGTGTGGGGAAGTTTTTTTAAAAAATGTTTAATATTTTAGTATGTTTTTATATACATTGGAAGCTGCCCAGAGTGTCTGGGGCAACCCAGCCAGATGGATGGGGAATAAATAATAAAATTATGATGATTATTATGGAATAGGACGTCCCTACTTTCCCCGGAGAAATGTTGGAGGGTATGCAATATTCTTAAACAGCAGCCTTTTAGGGCATCTTCTTCTTCATCTTCCCTTCATCCCAAGGTCCCCAGGGAGGGTGACAACAATTTGAAATACAACATAAAAACAGATTAGAGCAAATTACTATCTACCCAAAAGTGGATAGAAAAACATTTTTCTCCCTCTCTTGTAGCACTAGAACTTGGTGGACATTCCACGAAGTTGGAAAATCCAGGATGGATAAAAGAAAGGACTTCTTCACGCCGTTAAATAGTTAAACTATGGCACTCCCTGCTTTCTGGTCTGGTCCTGAGCAGGGTGGCTCCTGCAAAGAAGATCAGCCATCAATGAGGTGGTACGGCCTCCTCAATGGCTTTCTGCAGCGTGAGGTCTGGCTTGGCGAGGAGACACCGTTGCAGACAGATGTCCCGGACCCCGCAGAGGATTGGATCCATCAGGGCATCGTCTAAGTCTCGCAGTGCATTGCAGCCTGTCGCAGGGCGGTGGTGTAGTTGTTGATTGACTCCCCCTCTGCCTGGCTCCGGTGGTAGAACGCATGGCAGGCAGCAATCTTGGACGGCTTTGGTGCGGAGTGGTTGCAGAGCTTCTCTTGGATCGTGTCCCACGGTGTTGCCTGGACTGCTTCAGGCGCAAGCAATGCTGGGGGCCGTCTCAAACACCTCAGGCCCACAGAGGCTGAGGAATAGGCCCCGCTTACGCTCCTGTGATACTCGCGTCAGTTCGTTGGCTTGGAGGTAGCAGTCGAACCAAGCGGGGTAGTAGTCCCATGATTCAGAGGCTGGCGCAAACGGCGGTAGAGGCACAAGTGAAGCCATGATTCCGATGCCGGCGTGAAGGGCGATGGATGGAACACAGTGCTCTAGCCAGAACAGTCAGCTCTGAATTGGTTCTGCTCCGTGATTTTGCTCAGTGATTCAGCTCAGCTCAGAGGGTGGCTGCGTCTGGCTGTGCTCTGATGTCCATCGATCCCATCCTCGTCGCCAGTGTTAAGTTGTGGGCGAACATATCAGACGACACAGCGATTCTTCAAACAGCTCTTGTTTATTCACAGGCCAGGACAGAACTGAACTGAAGGGTTCAGTCAGCCTGCTTATATAGAGCTCCAGTACAATGTAACTGTAACAATTTTCTAAAACTATCCAATCACTGAACGTCACTTTCGATCCCTTATTTGCATAACTATCTACAGTATCCCCCTGCTGGCCCAGGGTGAGAACTTCAGTACATAACAGTGGTTACTTGGGAATATACTATAAACATTCACAAACGGCTCCATGGCGTGGGCTTCAAGAAGAGGGCTCCTCATGCTCTCAAGGAGAGCAGTAAATTTGCAACGAAGGAGATGGGGACTATTGATGTACACATTGGCACTCGCTTGAACAAGGCTGTCTGGGCAAAAGGAGTAAGGAATGTTCCTTACCGTATCCGTCTGCGTTTATCCAGAAAACGCAATGAAGACGAGGATTCGCCTAATAAACTGTATACACTGGTCACATATGTGCCAGTTGCCACTTTCAAAAGCCTACAGACTGTTAATGTGGATGAAAACTAATCTTTCATTACAATAAAAATGTTATGACTTTAAAAAAACCAAAAACTATGGAACTCCCTGCCACAGGAGGAAGTGATGGCCAACTTGGATGGATTTAAAAAGAGGATTAGACAGATTTGTGGAAGAGGAGAGGACTATCCCTGGTTTCTAGTCTGGAGGGCTCTGCTCTGGTCCACGGTTGGAGGCAGTGATTCTTCTGAATCCCAGTTGCTGGAAACCACAGGAAGGGAGAGTTGCTCTTGTGTTCGAATCCTGCTTGCTGGTTTCCCCCAGGGAGCTGGTTGGCAACTGTGAGAACAGGATCATAGACTTGATGGTCCACTGGCCTGATCCAGCAGCCTAATATCTAATATCTAAACATAATATCTAGACCAGAGCAGCCTGTTCACTGATAGGCCTCGGACTGGCCGACTTAAACCTAAAATTCGCGGACTTCCATCCAATCCTTACACGATGAAGAGAAGCAGAGCTCGGAAGGGCTGGGTCTCTTGCCGCTGCGGGTGGGGGGACGGGAGTTCTGCTCAGACTGGAGTTGGCTATCCCTGCTACAGGAAGAAAGGGCATCGTTTTCTGGCCTGGCAAGGGAAACGAAAAGTCAAAGAACGGTGAATGCTTGTAATTGAAAACTATTATCATGCAAGAATTATTGCCTCCTGCATTTCCTGTAATAGAGAGGCATTTTGCATCGCATGCTCTTATTATATTCTTGCATTCTTACTATCGCAAGAAAAGCATAGTTCCTCAAAAATATAAATCGGATTTTATTAGCCAAAAAATGGAAAACACAAGAATTACCAACGGTAGAAGAGTGGCAGATGAAGATGATGGAGTTTATGGAGCTGGCTGATCTCACCGGGAGAATCCACGACCAGAAAGAAGAGGAACACCAAGAAGATTGGAAGAAATTCAAAGACTATTTGAATAAATATTGTAATATTAAAACGAAAACGAAAAGTCAAAGAATGGTGAATGCTTGTACAGTGGTACCTCGGGTTACATACGCTTCAGGTTACATATTCCACTAACTCAGAAATAGTGCTTCAGGTTAAGAACTTTGCTTCAGGTTGAGAACAGAAATCGTGCTCCGGCCACGCAGCAGCAGCAGCAGCAGCAGGAGGCACCATTAGCTAAAGTGGTCTTCAGGTTAAGAACAGTTTCAGGTTAAGTACAGACCTCCGGAATGAATTAAGTACTTAACCCAAGGTACCACTGTAATTGAAAACTATTACCGTGCAAGAATTATTGCCTCCTGCATTTCCTGTAATAGAGAGGCATTTTGCATCGCAGGCTCTTACTCTTACATTCTTACTATCGCAAGAAAAGCGTAGTTCCTCAAAAATATAAATCTCAAGCGTCAAGGGCCATGGCAAATTCTGACGAAGAAAACTGCACAGTGAAGGAGCCAGACACACATCCTGGGGAAGAGAATCCCCCAGATTAGCCAAGCTCCTGTGGGTGGTGGAACTGCCAAGTCCCCGGCTACCTCTGCTGATCTTATCTCACGCGAGGGTCTGTAGGGAAGGGCCTGTGACTGGGAGAGGTATGCGGAATGTACTGGGTTCGATTCTCAAAATGGCAGTTCATACGCCCAAGAAGCAGGTGCTCAGTCTAAGATCTCTTCAAAGCATTCATATAGCCGTGCTCATGCTAATCCTCTTAACTTATTGCATTTCTCTTATTTCCACTGACCCATAGCATAAGCATGCTTTGCATTCATAAGGTCTCAGTTTTAATCCTCAGCGTCACCAGTAAAGAATCTGGGGGAGTCCTTTGCGTATCGTCCTAGAGAACCACTTCCACGCAGAACAGACAGTCCTGGCTTATGCGCAGCGGTGGCCTCACAGCTTTCTGTGCTCACAGCCAGGAAAATGTATTTGCTGCCGGACCTCATGGAAAGGAACTCTGCCCACGCTCAGAGAAACTAAGCTCAAGGTGCCAATTTTTGTGTGAATGAAAGATGGCAGCCGTGTTTGGTTATGCTTTCCAGACCCTCACCAATTCCCACCCACAGAAAACCTTCCTGCAAAAATTATGATGAGCAGAAATTTAAAACACGGCATGCAATAGTAAAAAGTTAGATTCTCAAGAGATGGGGGAGAAAGGGGTTTAAAGCAGATTATATATCAATATCTCTGTGTGTGTGTGTGTGTGAGAGAGAGAGAGAGAGAGAGAGAGAGAGAGAGAGAGAGAATATCCTCCAGATGTTGTTGGACTCCAACTCCCTCCAATGGATGATGGGAGCTGGAGTCCAACAACATCTGGACTGCCACAGCTTCCCTGCTTGTCTTAGTTGTAAAAAGGTAAAGGGAAATGTACCCAGCAACTTAAAAAGCAGAGACATCACCTTGCCAACAAAGGTCCGTATAGTTCAAGCTGTGGTTTTCCCAGTAGTGATGTATGGAAGTGAGAGCTGGACCATAAAGAAAGCTGATCGCCGAAGAATTTATGCTTTTGAATTATGGTGCTGGAGGAGACTCTGGAGAGTCCCATGGACTGCAAGAAGATCCAACCTCTCCATTCTGAAGGAAATCAGCCCTGAGTGCTCACTGGAAGGACAGATCCTGAAGCTGAGGCTCCAAGACTTTGGCCACCTCAGGAGAAGAGAAGACTCCCTGGAAAAGACCCTGATGTTGGGAAAGATGGAGGGCACAAGGAGAAGGGGACGACGGAGGACGAGATGGTGGGACAGTGTTCTCGAAGCTACCAGCATGAGTTTGACCAAACTGCGGGAGGCAGCGGAAGACAGGAGTGCCTGGCGTGCTCTGGTCCAGGGGGTCACAAAGAGTCGGACACAACTAAACAACAACAAAAGGTACCCCTGACAGTTAAGTCCAGTCGCGGCGCTCATCTCACTTTACAAACTGAGAGAGCCGGCGTTTGTCCACTTCCGCAGACAGTTTTTTCTGGGTCATGTGGCTAGCATGACTAAGCCGCTTCTGGCGAACCAGAGCAGTGCACGGAAACGCCGTTTACCTTCCCACCAGAGCGGTACCTATTTATCTACTTGCACTTTGACGTGCTTTGGAACTGCTAGGTTGGCAAGAGATGGGACAAAGCAACAGGAGCTCATCCTGTTGTGGGGATTCGAACTGCAGACCTTCAGATCGGCAAACCACAGCGCCACACCTAAGCTATTCAGAGTGTGCTGTTAAAAAAAGCAACAACAAATGTGACCAATGCAGCAGACAATTAAACTGCGGAACTCATGTCCACAGGATGGTTTTGAAAGATAAGAGAAATTCACGGGGGAGGAGAGGGCTATCCAAGTCTACTAGCCAGGACGGCTATTGCTCTGCCTCCACAGTCAAAGGCAATTATGCTTCTGAATGGAAACCCCAGGAGGGGATTAGGTTCTCATGCTCAAATTTTGCTTGAGGGCTTCCTGTTGCGCCATCTGGATGGGCAGCTGTGAGAGAGGATGCTCTGGGTCTGATCCAGCAGGGCTGTTCTTCTGGTGTCCAGATGTGGTTCATACAGGGGAGCTGTGATCGACTGCCTCTCTCTGCTGAGTCAAACCAAGGCCAGCTTTTGCATACTGTGTGGTGTGATAAGAATTTTAAGGTCTTAAATATATATTAAATGTTCAAAAATGTACCAATGTGCCACATGTCTGAAGCAGTACAGGAAAACAGCCATGAAGCCATTTTGGCTCCCAAACTGCCCAAATGTTTTCTATGCAAAGTCAGAGGAAAATGGAAAAGCCGCCCCATTGTCTCTTTCCTCACAAATCCTGTCTTAAGGGCACATTT
Source organism: Podarcis siculus (assembly GCA_034642415.1). Taxonomy (NCBI): domain Eukaryota; kingdom Metazoa; phylum Chordata; class Lepidosauria; order Squamata; family Lacertidae; genus Podarcis; species Podarcis siculus. Next base: position 2,164,404 of record JAXCMG010000046.1, on the reverse strand, counting down.
AAGATATGAATAGGGTGTGAGCCTGTGACCTGGCTCAGGAACTAAGTATTTATCAGTACAAAAGACTGGCCCGGCTCTCCAGGCAATCCAATCAAGTGACCATTAAACAGGTAACCTGGCAGACACTCAGATTTCTGCTGTAGACCACCCTTTCTGTGATGTAGGTATGATGTATCTGGGTGGTGGTCTTGAGCTACGCCCCTTCTGTGATGTATGTATCATGTATGGAGGGGTGGTCTTGAGCTCCAGGGCAGGGAATTTAAAATGTCTATTTAAGGCCTTGTGCGCCATTGTTCGAGGTCCTCCTCCTTTCCTGTGTGTGAGGGGAGCACCCTGTTGCAACAGATCAATAAAGATCAGGCTTACTAGCTGCTTTGCTTCTCAATATTCTCTGGTTGGCCTCTGTTATTTTTTCCTACCAATAGGGAACCTACGTAAGGACTCTATATGGGCTCTTGGATACCCCATAAGGGGGAAAGGGCAGATTTTGTTTACAACAGCGGAACCGCCCTTTAGAAGGTAGTTAGAATCATAGAATCATAGAGTTGGAAGAGACCACAAGGGC
>JAXCMG010000046.1:2145630-2163439 GCA_034642415.1 Podarcis siculus | reverse complement strand
TTCTTGAACTGTGGCGCCCAGAACTGGACACAGTACTCCAGGTGAGTTGTTCAGTACCAAGTGCCTGCAATGCGCTTGTCTTGCAGGCAGTGATTTAAGAACTGTGCCTCCTTTGCTTGAGCTCTTAATCCCGTGCTTTCCTGCCCTTAATTCCTCACCCTCTCTGGCTTCTGGGTGTGCCTGCATTTGCAAACCCCAACACAGCAGTTCTCTCTGCCCTGCAGCCGCCTTTGCCCGTCTGCTTGAGTCATCTTGCAGAAGGTGCTTGAACATCCACACACACTGCCTCCATTCAGCGGCGCTTGGCTCCGAAGACTGTTGCGCTTTTCACAGCTTCGATGCCCCTGGGATCTCTCTGGCACACTCGGATAACACTAGGTTCTTTTTCCCCCCTGAAGCAAATCACAAGGAGTGCATAGTGTGTGTGTGTGTGTGTGTGTGTGTGTGTGTGTGTGTGTGTGTGTTTTGCAGGGGAGGGCCAGAGGCTTCCACAAACAGCTGCTCTTTCTCCTTCAAAGCCCTCAGTCCCCCTTTTTCTGTTTGAAATCAGCGCTTAGACAACCAGCCAACCGGTTTGGAGCATCTGCATCTGAGCACCTTCCAACCAAATCCAGAAATTTGCTGACACGCATCCTGTCTGTTCCACCGTACCCTTGACAGTACAAGTCAAAAGTAGCCCATTGTTGTCGCCATCCCACCTTCTCCCAGTTCTTCGTTCTCTGCCAAGCATCCCAGCTCCTCAAACTGGGTTTGGCTATTTTCTCTGCTTCAGGTGACTGGGTGCTGCACAAAGCTCCGCTATTCCCTGAAACAAGAAAATGTTCTTGGTTTCCTAAAAGCGAACGAACTGGCAGCTGCGAGGAGTTTCCAGAAAGTGTTATCACATAAGCAAAGACAACCTCCGCCCCACCCTTCCCCAACCGCCGTAAGCCAGTTGCCCCTTGGTAATTACAAATGGGAAAATAAATATGCCCGATGCAGTGTGACTCCGGAGAGATTCAGGGTTTAGGAAGGAAACGGCTCAGTCTCAAAGCTTTATTAAAAGGTGAAAGACTAAGCTTGTTAGGACAGAGGAAAGCAGTTTGGCTTGGAACGCCTTTAAAACAGCTGCAAATGCTACCAAGCGTAATAAAAAATTTAAGGTCTTATATGTATAATAAATGTTCATAAATGTACCAACCAAGCCTCGCAGAAATTGGCCTTTTCTGGGATGAATTCAAGGGTCACTGTGGAAATCTGGTAGATGGAGAAACTCCACTGGCCAGGACAGTGACCCAACAGCTAATCATTGTCAACCTACAAAGAAACAACATGGGGTCTTCTTCTTTTGCTTGAAATGAGTAAATTATGTTTCAGATCCATTGCTTTATGGATTGGAAGTATTTTGCTAGTGACTGTGACATGTGCTTCCTTTCTAATAAACTCTTATTGCCAGATCAGTCTCACAGAATGCAAGCACTCTTTGTCTCAAAGAGTGGCTTCAAGACTGGTTCTTATCCCTGAAATGTTTAAGTCAGGTCTCTGTATCAGGGACCCCTCACCCACTGCCATCGTGCCACGGAGTGTAAGAACTCTCTTGGGTTTCTTCACCCACAATGTGAATCCAGCTTCAAAGTTTGTGTTACTGTTATAAGAATATGATAAATGTTCATAACTGCATATATAAACCACATGTCTGAAACCCCACAGAAAAAGTCCTGAAAATATTTCTCTGCAAGGTCGAAGGAAAATGGAAAAGCCTCCCCATTGTCTCCTCCTTCAGAAATCCTGTCTTAAGGGTATGTCTGTGTATGAGTAGGGTGAGCCTGTGACCTGGCTCAGGAACTAAGTATTTATCATTACAAAAGACTGGCCAAGCTCCCCAGGTAATCCAATCAAGTAAGTGACCATTAACAGGTAACCTGCCAGACAGGACATAAACAACACACTCAGATTTCTGTTGTAGACCGCCTTTTCTGTGATGTATGTATGATGTTTCTGGGGGTGGTCTTAGACTCCAAGGTGGGCAATTTAAAATGTCTATGTAAGGGCAGCCACACCTTGGTTCTGGGTCCTCCTCCTTTCCTGCGGGTGAGGGGAGCACCCTGTTGCAACAGTTCAATAAAGATCAGGCTTACGAGCTGCTTTGTTTCTCAATATTCTCTGGTTGGTCTCTTGTTATTTTCTCCAACCGATGGAGAACCTACAAAGGGCTCTTGTGTCCCCCATAAGGGAATAAGGGCAGATTTTGTTTATTACACAAGGGTGCTTCCAAGCAGGTATCTTTGCGCAATGAGTGCTTCTCATGCTCTTTGCAGCATCCACACAATGTTAGCATCAAAATGCCAATCTGCATTTCCTCCCAATTTAATCTAAGTCGCCCTTTCTGTGGAAAATCTGGTCTGTTTAATTTTGTTTTGCGTTTAATCTGTTGCCAAGGATGCTGTGATACCTGAACAACCTGTTCTGGTGAGGCCACACCCACCTGTCCATCAACTGAGGTCATAGGATGTTGGGCACTGGACTGGCAAAGCTGCGACACCAAAAACCAAAGGACGACAGCCTGCACAGCGGCAGGAAAAGGTGGCAAGTTCAAAAAACACCACACTGAATCTGGAAAGAAAGCCTGCTGCAGAATCTTTCTTTGAAGCCTTTGTATTGCCATATTGCAGATTATTGTTATTTTAAGGAGATTAGAGGAGTGCCTTTAACATCCATTATAGTGCCTGAAGCTTGTGGGCCTTTAAGTGGTTAAATCTGTTCATTCCATAAAACGGTAGTTTCTGACACTTTCCAGATAAGCTTCCGCAAGTATCTCATGCTGTCACCTGCTAGAGAGGGAGTACAGATTTGTCTTAGGAGTTTTGTATTGATTTCCTGCTAAGTGTTAGTCTTTTATTCCATACCCTCTAAGTGTCTGGATTTTCTAGGGGCAGTCCTGGAATAACAAAAGCCACCCCAGCTTTTTATTTGATCTTGGAATGTCCTTATTTCCGCCGCCACTGAGCTCAGGGAGAACGATGAGCTTGTCCCAAGTGACAGGATTAAAATCAGGATCACAGGGTTTTCTTAAGACAATGGAAGGTGTGTGTCCTGTGTCCTGTTGACCATAGAGATGGTGGCCCTTGCTCTTCTTCTGATGGGAAATGCTTGGGGGGCACAGGATACAAAAAATGGGGGCTTGAGGAGGGTCTGAGGAGTGTTGGACGGTATCCTATTATGGTGGGAACTGACGGGTCACCCAAACACCAGCTATGGCTTATGTAACCTCAACAGTGTTTTTTTGCTCTGGTAGGGATGGGCCAGCTGTGATTTCCAGAGTGTACAGGTCCAAAGAACACCTGAATTCTTTGAAGTTCAGCATGAGTTATCTGGAAAGTGTTGTACACCAGCTACAGCTGGAGTCACCTCCATTGCTGACCGAGTTCCCAGTTCTCATCTGCGATCCTTGCATCGCAGGGAGTTGGATTAGATGACACTTTGGGTCCCTAATAATAATAATAATAATAATAATAATAATAATAATAATAATAATAATTTATTATTTGCACCCTGCCCATCTGGCTGGGTTTCCCAACAAAGATTAAAAATACATCAAAATGTCACACATTAAAACAGGGGTGCCTTCAGATGTCGTCTAAATGTCAGTTAGTTGTTTATCTTTGGAAATGCTAGAATTATATGATTTTATGAGAGAAAGAAAAGGGATGTGGGTGGCGCTGTGGGTTAAACCACAGAGCATAGGACTTGCGGATCAGAAGGTTGGCGGTTCGAATCCCGTGACGGGGTGAGCTCCCGTTGCTCAGTCCCTACTCCTGCCAACCTAGCAGTTCGAAAGCACGTCAAAGTGCAAGTAGATAAATAGGTACCACTTCAGCGGGAAGGTAAACGGTGTTTCCGTGCGCTGCTCTGGTTTGCCAGAAGTGGCTTAGTCATGCTGGCCACATGACCCGGAAGCTGTACGCCGACTCCCTCGGCCAATAAAGCGAGATGAGCGCCGCAACCCCAGAGTCGGCCACGACTGGACCTAATTGGTCAGGGGTCCCTTTACCTTTTATGAGAGAAAGAGATGGAGAGATGGAGAAGGCATAAAACAGGGGTCAGCAACCTTTTTCAGCTGTGGGCCAGTCCACCGTCCCTCAGATCTTGTGGGGGGCCGAACTATATTTTTTGAGGGGGAAATGAACGAATTCCTATGCCCCACAAATAACCCAGAGATGCATTTTAAATAAAAAAGGACACATTCTACTCAGGTAACAACACACTGATTCCCGGACCATCCGTGGGCCGGATTTAGAAGGCAATTGGGCCACATCTGCCCCCCGGACCTTAGTTTTCCTGCCCCTCCCATAAAAGATAACTGCAGTGCTCTGTCACTTTCTTTGAACTTTTTAATAAACTTGTTATTCTTTACCCCATTTGGGTGTTCCCTGTGTTCTACCCACCAAGTGCCTCCAGTGTCAGGAAAAAGCAACGTATTGTTACTCATTCAGTTTGATATTGCTGCTGGTTTAACCCCAGGGAGGTTTAATCCAGCCATCTTTGGAAATTTTACTGTGGGCCCTGGGTGGGGTGAGGGAGTTATTCGACAGCAAAATTTTGGCTTGGACCTGGGCAGCCCCATAGACTTTCCGGCCCTGATTAATTTCAACTTCAGGGCAGCCGCTTAGAGGACCTGAGTCACTTTCGCTCACTAAATGAGCAGCATCTCTCAAAGGACAAAAGGCAAATTCACACTCCGTGGCCAGAGAGCGGAAACACCTGATCTCCATTTATTGTCTTCCTAGATGGTCACAGGACAAATAATCCACACTCCCTTCTCGCCAGCGGTGGAAATTTATTGCCTGCTAATGCATTTCCTCCTTGCTTGGCAAAAAGAGCCTACGCTGGAGCCAACCAGTTCTCCCCGCCCCCTTTACACACACATATTGGAGATTATAAAGCAGAAAGATTGCAACAAGGCATTCAGGGCAAAGGCAGCAGGTCTCGGGGCAGAGGGTGGGGTTGGTCCCAAGTGCGTAAGCATTGGGGTATCTTGAAAAATGTTTGCCAAGGGCTTGCCCAGGGTGGTTGGGTGCCAACTCTACCTGCTCCCCACAAGAGTACAAGTTGCAGTCTTGTCAAGCGTCCCCCCAGTTCTCCTTTCTTTACAGAGAGAAGGAAATCAGAACAACTGGTGAGCAACGTATTTCCCCAGAAAATCACTTTGCGGTGGGAAAAGAGGGTTTGCCACAGGGGTCAAACTTTTTCAGCAGGGGGCCAGTCCACTGTCCCTCAGACCTTGTGGGGGGCCGGACTATATTTTTGTGGTGGTGGGGAATGAACGAATTCCTATGCCCCACAAATAACTCAGAGATGCATTTTAAATAAAAGGACACATTCTACTCATGAAAAAACACGCTGATTCCTGGACTGTCCGCAGGCCGGATCTAGAAGGCGATTGGGCTGGATCCGGCCCCCGGGCCTTAGTTTGCCTACCCAAAAAGAGGAAGGAGCAAAGGGGCAAAGGGAAAGCAGGGAGATGGATAAAAGCACCTTGGCACAGCTATGCTCTGCTTGTAAATAAAAGCAAGTATTACAGAGATGCCCAAAGTCTCCAGAGTGTGCTCTCAACCAATGCAAACTGGTTTTGGGCCAAGAGCTATTGTGGCATTAATTAAATGGGCAAGTTTTTAGTGTTTGATGCTGTATTGTGTTTTTTTACTATTTTGGGTTGGAAGCCTCCCAGAGTGGCTGGGGCAGTCAAGTCAGATGGGAGGCATATAAATAAATTATTATTATTATTATTATTATTATTATTATTATTATTATTATTAGCAGCTATACCTGCCTTTTTTTAAAAAAATAAGAAGCGGCTATTAAAAGCCTAGAGGGACACGCGTGGCACTGTGGGTTAAACCACAGAGCCTAGGACTTGCCGATCAGAGGGTCGGTGGTTCGAATCCCCACCACGGGGTGAGCTCCCGTTGCTCGGTCCCTGCTCCTGCCAACCTAGCAGTTCGAAAGCACGTCAAGTGCAAGTAGATAAATAGGTACCACTCCGGCGGGAAGGTAAACGGTGTTTCCGTGCGCTGCTCTGGTTCGCCAGAAGCGGCTTAGTCATGCTGGCCACATGACCCGGAAGCTGTACGCCGGCTCCCTCGGCCAGTGAAGCGAGATGAGCGCCGCAACCCCAGAGTTGGCCACGACTGGACCTAATGGTCAGGGGTCCCTTTACCTTATTAAAAGCCTAAAGGCAGCGGACCTCCTAAGCTCTGCAAATTCTCCAGGAACGAACGGATGTCTTGGGAATAAGAAAACCCTTTCATCATGAACGCTGTGGAAAAAGATGAGCTGGGACAGGCAACAAGTTGCTGCAAAGGGAGGAGGAGGAGGCGGCAGGAAGAGAGGCCAGCAAAGGCATTTGGCAGTGAGAGGGTCCCCCTTTCATCACCACTGAAGTGTGCTGCTTCCTGCTATTGAGAACAGCAACGCTGAAAGCCAGTGAAACACACCAAGGGAAGCTCCACAATGCACAGGTTTGTTCCCCAGGAGTTCCCGGGCTCTGCCAAGGTCAGAGTGCCTGCCAGGCCCCAGATAAAGTCTAGCTTGTGCCGTGCCACATCTGTCGGCACGGGGCAGCGACACCCGGGTGCTCGTGCCATCCGCCGTTATCTTAGCTGCTCCCTGTTCCCAACAGCTCCTGCCTTGGATGGCACAAGGGGCTCCAGAGTTCTTTGGGGGGGGCAATTCCTTTATTGCTGTTGTTGTTGTTTAGTTGTTTAGTCATGTCCAACTCTTTGTGACCCCCTGGACCAGAGCATGCCAGGCACTCCTGTCTTCCACTGCCTCCAACAGTTTGGTCAAACTCATGTGGGAACTCCGAGAACACTGTCCAGCCATCTCGTCCTCTGTTGTCCCCTTCTCCTTGAGCCCTCCATCTTTCCCAACATCAGGGTCCTTTCCAGGGAGTCTTCTCTTCTCATGAGGTGGCCAAAGTCTTGGAGCCTCAGCTTCAGGATCTGTCCTTCCAGTGAGCACTCAGGGCTGATTTCCTTCAGAATGGAGAGGTTGGATCTTCTTGCAGTCCTTTGGACTCTCAAGAGTCTCCTCCAGCACCAGAATTCAAAAGCATCCATTCTTCGGCGATCAGCCTTCTTGATGGTCCCGCTTTCACTTCCATACATCACTACTGGGAAAACCATAGCTTTAACTATACGGACCTTTGTTGGCAAGGCGATGTCTCTGCTTTTTAAGATGCTGTCTAGGTTTGTCACTGCTTTTCTCCCTTAGAAGCAGGCGTCTTTTAATTTCATGACTGCTGTATTAGGTCAACCAAAAAGCTTTCAAATCCTCCAAAGCTGCTCATTAGGGCTAGACCTGGCTGGGGCAAAGCGGCTGGAGGGCAGCAGTTTGGGGGAAGGCCGAGCTAGATGATCAGGGAAGCAGCAGCAGGGGAACTGGGCTGGTGGCAACCAAGACTCCCATTCCAGCAATCCCAATATTTATTTGTTTTACTGTTTTTTCCAGCTCTCAACTGGCTAATCTGGTTTTAGCCTCCACCGTGCCCCAGTCCACGTAGGGTCAATAATAATAATAGTAATAATAATTTTATTTGTACCCTGCGCATTTGACAGGGTTGCCCCAGCCGTCCTGGGCAGCTTCCAGTATATACAAAAAGATAATCAAACATTAAAAACCTCCTTTAGATGTATTTCCCTCAGACACGTTGAATTCTCACAGCCACCTAGACCTCTTTACAAGCTTTTTGATTTTTTTATTTATTTCGACTGCGTCAGACCAACACAGCTACCTACCTGAATCTACGATATTAATATGTTTATCCACGTTGTGTGTAAAATATAAAGGTAAGTGAAATAACAGTCCATTTGCTGCTCCCTAAAAGGCACCTCAACCTGTATTTTTTCCCCATGGCCTCATGGAAAGGGTAGACCTGGCGAAAGAGCCCCATCTGTACTCCCATCCTCAAAACTTCTGAGAACATGCTGAGATTCCACGGGGAGACGGATCTGCTCACTGTATGACGAGAAGGGAAAGGGAGTGAGGGGGCCGGGGACACTGTGGATCAAAGAAACAGGCTTCAGAGGTCGTGTGCCAGGGGCAAAGCGATCCTGGCAGCATCTGTGGGCTTCCTGGCTTCTCCTTGTGAGGAGGAAACGCAGGTCTAGGGGCCACTCATGGGAAAGCACGGGAGTCACCAGAGGAGTTTTTAAAAACAGGAAGAGGACGACAACAAAGGGATGGAAGGGCAAGGGAGGAGGAGACTTCTGAACTCTGCACTTTAAACATCCCCAAAGCGGTGCCTTGCTTTCAAGATGCTCCAGGGACTATTTCTAATCTCTGGATTAAAACAACAACAGCCACCCCATCACCTTTCTCCTTCCCTACTCAACTTTCCTCCCTTGCCCAAAATGCAAGCATTAGCTTTCTTACCTGCTCTCTCTCTCTTCCACCCCCACTCAGTCTTTACACTTCTTTATACCCCCCTCCTGCCTCGCGCGATGGATCAGCCAAACTCCAGGTGTCAGGAACAGGCCAATCACATGTTACTCGGCAGCTAAAAGGTGAGTCAGGCCAGCTCTCTCCACTAGTGGAGGCTGCCCAGCAGCCTGCCCTATCCTCAGCCCTCCAAATGTTCTGGCAGTGGCCGACTTGGGTACCATGCTGCCGTGTGCAAGGCCAAAATTTGTCCCCTACCTGTCCTTGCCCTGCCTTCCCAAAAACGGGCTTTGGGGAGGAAGTGCAAGGACTCAAGGACCCCGTCAGAGCCTCACGCCACCTTCCCAAAGGCCTTGCTTACAACTCCTGCTTGGCTCAGCGCACAGTGTGTGTGGGCACCAATTACAGTCCAAGATCTGTCCTTGGTTCTGGGCTGCCCTGGCTGGGGCTGGTAGGAATTGTGGTTGGGGAAGGCTGCCCTAAGGTTTCATGCAAGATCATTCCAAACAGTCTCTGGTTTTGATTTAGGGTTAGAGACTAATAATAGGTTAAAGTATAGCTCTGTTGTGGCAGATATTTCTTATTAGACCAGGTCCTCCCATTTAATGCAGCTGCACATGTCTTTTAATGAACTGAACATACTGAAAGATGATGAGGGCTTGGGGAGGGCAAGAGAAGTTTGTGTGTGGGGGGAAATGATCTATAATGAAATTAAGAAAGTTCTTAAACGGACTTTTCCAAAGAAACCAGAGGCTTTCCTCTTGGGCATGGTGGGCCAAATGGTGTCAAGGAAGGATAAGACGTTTTTTATGTACGCTACAACAGCAGCAAGGATCCTCTTAGCAAAGTACTGGAAGACACAAGAACTACCCACTTTGGAAGAATGGCAGACGAAGGTGATAGACTACATGGGACTGGCGGAGATGACTGGCAGAATCCGAGACCAGGGGAAAGAGACAGTGGAAGAAGACTGGAAGAAATTCAAGATATATCTTAAAAATTGTTGTAAAATTGAGGAATGTTAAGATGTCAGGGGAATGGGAAATAAAGAATTACAGCTGAAATTAATAAGTCAAGGAAGGAAACTAAAAGAAACGATTTGAATAATTGGATGATTGAAGGAGTTGCTGAGAAAATTTGAAATAAGGATGCAGAAAAGGGGTGGTATGGGGAAGTCCAAGAAGTAAGTTGTATGAAAATAAGGCTATGAAATTATACATGTTTGTATGTTTTTGTATTGTGTTTTGTTTGTTTTTATTTTATATGTGGAAAACCAATAAAAATTTATTTTTTTAAAAAAAGAGAAGTTTGTGTGCGTGAACTTAATAGCGTTTGGCTTATTTTTTAGTTGCTATTTTGTTAATAGCTTTCCAGATTATAAATGCCTTTTTGATTTGTTTATCGTACAACATGACACATGCTGTAACTGTGATGCTTAACTTATTTTTTTACAGTGAGGGGAAAAAGTATTTGATCCCCTGCTAAATTTGCCCGTTTGCCCTCTGACGAAGAAATGACCAGTCCATAATTTCAATGGTAGGTTTATTGTAGCTGCGAGAGACAGAATAACAACAGGAAAACCCCCAGAAACCCAGAAGACAAAAGTCAGAGATTGTTGTGCATTATAATGAGTGAAATAAGTATCTGATCCCTTTGCAAAAGATGACTTAGTACTTGGTGGCAAAACCCTTGTTGGCAATTACAGAGGTCAGACGTTTCTTGTAGGTGGCCACCAGGTTTGCACACATCTCAGGAGGTATTTTGTCCCACTCCTCTTTGCAGATCCTCTGTAAGTCAGTAAGATTTCGAGGCTGACTTAGCAGGGGATCAAATACTTCCCCCCCTCACTGTAGTTGCTGTTTTGCTAATGGTGTTTTATGGATAGTAATGGCTTCACCGATTTGTTAATGATATTATATGATGTGTGCTGTGATGTTCTTTATGTTTTTGTCATTTATTGTTTGTAAGCTGGGATTCGTTTGAATGGAAAGCAATAAACCCAAATAAAATCATGAGAAAGGCTGAAGGTGGATCTGCGTCACAGGCAGACGGACGGAAATAAAGCTATGAGGGCAGGACGCTTGGTAAATGCACGACTGACGTAAGACTGCAGGGTCTCTACCAAGGACGCAAACAGTAGCAAACCAGCTACTTGCTGTAAGCTCAAGTCCCTCAGGACCCCGGGGTGTGGGCTTCCAGTCTGTGTTTTTTGGCAAAAAGCAAGGGACTCCTTGACTGTGCATTTGTGCCTGGAAGCAGCGATGTCCAAGGAATAAAACGTTCCTCCAGGCAGAATCCTTCGGCCAAGGTCCAAGGTAAGGTGCGTCCCATCAGATAGCAGCTGAATCTCAGTGCATCCACGGCCCTTGTGCTAATAACCTCCCCCTTGGCTCCGCCGGCTGCTGCAGAAGCGAGGATCCCTGTTACAGGAAGCTGGTGGAGTCTGTCCTTAACCGCTCGCTCAGACAGGTGATTCTTGAGGAAAGGATCTGTCCTCACTTCCTGGAAGACTGGCTGCCTGCAGAGGAGAGAGAGGGAGGGAGGAAAGCTATCAGCTAAAGCAGAATTCAGGACTGAGCGCCTCAGCATTGGGGGTGAGGCTATGCCCACAATGGCCATGTCCTCTAGGGGATTAACAGGTTGTCTGTTGCGCCAGAGGATGTGGACCATTTACTGTAAGACAGAGTCACAGTCACTTTGTTATTTACTTATTACACATTACTGCTTCCTCATTCATGGCTTAGTCTCTTCACCAGCTAAGGACATCCTGGATGCTCAAAGGGCAGGGTTGCATACTTAAGAACACATGTTTGCCCATCACTATGGCAAACTCTCTGGGAGCAGCAGGGTTGCAAACTGCTTCCCCAGTTTGCATCTGTGCATGTGATCCTCAACAGCAGCAGCAGACGCCTGTGGTTGGGGAAGGGTCCCACTGCTTCTTTGCCCTTCCTCCAGTTCATAGCCCCCACCCCCACCCTGCCTGGCTCCTTGCTGTCTCAAGACTGGGACCTCCCCCCCTCCCCGAAAACAAATTAGCCCCTTTGCATTGTTTGCTCAGTTTCCTGCCTTCAAAATGGGGCTGTGTCCTCCTCAATTTGAGAATTAATCAATGTCCGTGAAGCCTTCAGCAGATGAAGGATGACTACAGGAGCCACGTATTTTTTAAAACTAGGCAAAAATTTGGAGTAAGGCTGCCTTCAAAGAAGAAGAAGAAGAAGAAGCAGAGGAGTTTGGATTTGATATCCCGCTTTATCACTACCCTAAAGAGTCTCAAAGTGGCTAACATTCTCCTTTCCCTCCCCCCCCCCACAACAAACACTCTGTGAGGTGAGTGGGGCTGAGAGACTTCAGAGAAGTGTGACTGGCCCAAGGTCACCCAGCAGCTGGATGTGGAGGAGCGGAGACGCGAACCCGGTTCCCCAGATTACGAGACTACCGCTCTTAACCACTACACCACACAAAGCCCCATGAGATCCCTGGGCTACTTCCACCTGATCCAATTTGTATCCTGGAGCGAGATTTCCCTCTTTAGGGCTAGCAAGCCGAAAAGGTTTGAGGAAGCTGCGCTCAGGCCTTTCTCCTCTGACCAGCACAAGACTTGCTTCGTCAGGTAAGAAATCTTACTGCTTAAAATGTATGGAAGGGTTAGAAATGTGTTGTCTTTAAGGCAATGGAGATGGTGGCCCGAACAGGGAAGGGCAACCACAAAAACTAAGTCATGTCACTAACCGGCAAAGGAAGGGGGAAGGAGGAAACTCCAGCTGCTATTTTCTTGCAAGCCTCAGAGCTTTTTAAAAAAGCGATAATGATGTGGGTTTGCATTATGAGAGCGCCACAAACCCTCAAGCTGACACTGTACGGAGGACTTGGGCTTCCTATTCCACTCATGTGCACAGAAGTTCAGTTCCACTTTCCCTGGAAAGCAGGGAGCACGTGGGCTTCAGGGACCGCTTTCTTGGCGAGTCTGCACTTTCCGCATTTCAGTCACGCTTCCTTTTCAGCGTGACAATGAGCCAGTGGCAGGAGCGAAGCAGGAAGAGCAGGAGGACTCGTGTGCGTGCTAGCAGAGCCCTCTTGATCCAGGCTGGACAGAGCTCCTATCGCAGGAAACAGAATGCAGAGGCAACAGGAGTAAACAGAGGATGGGGGGCGGGGGCCGGGGGGCTGCAGGGAGGCAGCAAAGAATGCTTGACAGAGCGCGAGGCCAGAAGAAAAAAGCATTGAACCTGCCTGGAAAGCAGCTCCTCATTCCTAGTACCAGCTGTGCTAACCTTCTCATTTTGTGGACGTGATGAGGATGAGAACACTAAAAAAACCCCTCCCCTTTCCCGTCCTTCCGGCTGCTGCATGGCGAAGGAAGATGCCAGGTATTATTCAAGTTGCTGGCTTGGGCCCCAGGCTATGGGTGCTCAATGGTGCCGCTAAATGGTGCCCGCGACGTAACGTGATGTCACGATGTCACGTTGCGTAGGCATGCTGCAGCAGCACTTCTGAGGCTGTGTGGTGTAAAGCCAGTGTGGTGTAGTGGTTCAGAGCGGTGGACTCGTAATCTGGGGAACCGGGTTCGCTTCCCCGCTCCTCCACATGCAGCTGCTGGGTGACCTTGGGCCAGTCACACTTCTCTGAAGTCTCTCAGCCCCACTCACCCCACAGAGTGTTTGTTGTGGGGGAAAGGAGAATGTTAGCCGCTTTGAGACTCCTTTGGGTAGTGATAAAGCGGGATATCAAATCCAAACTCTTCTTCTTCTGTGCGGGTTCCTGGAGGTCACGTCCAAGGCCTCGCCAGACGCCCGATACAACTTCCAATTTCGCAGGGCCTCGGACATTTCCTCAGGCCTCCAACGCAGCTTCCGGTACCAAACTGGAAGTTGTGTCCGAACCCCCACAATTTTTTTGTGTGGGTGCCAAGGCACCCAGGGCCCCTAGAGTTGGCACCAGTGCAGCTATCGCCGAAGCCCCTGGAAGGAGCTATCCCAGAGAAGCATGCACACTTCTCCAACACAATCCTTTTCTTCACCCGTCTGGCTGTGTGTCATCAAGCAATGAAGTATTATTTATCTGTTATCCACCCTAATACCTCAGAGCAGGTTACAGCAGCGAAGCACAGCATTAAAAACCATTTACCAAAACAACCATAAAAAGAAGGTGAGTCCCAAAAACATACACCTCCCTCAGGTGGCAAAAGACAGGGTCAAAGATGTTTCCTCGAACCAGCCCAGACCATGATTTTGCTCTTACTCTGCCTGCTCCTTGACGAGGATCCAGAAGAGCCGGGGCGGCTGGTCTGCTGGGGCCCAGACTGGGAGAACTGGGGAGCGATGGTTGGGATTTTGCCCCTTCCAGGCCTGGCACTCGGGAAGTCCGGGGAGCAAGGGAGCCTGGGTTTGCTGGGGAGGCCAGGAAGGAAGTCGCTGCAAGAGGGAGAAATGGAATTAAAAAACGGGGGACAGAGCAGCCTTTGCGACTTGGAGAAAGATGGGATATTAATCTTCTGAATTAACGAAGTCAACTGAGCACCACAAGACAAGGCAGAAGTTTGCAAGGAGTCTGGAGTTCTGCAACAAAAGACTCTGAATCCTACAATATTTTGAAAACGTATCGGATTAGCATCAATTGATGTGGCAGACCCTTGTAACGAAATTGTTAAGTACCTGTTAAACAACTGACACGCTGGCAAGGAACAGCATTCACATCATTTATTCAGGCAGTCGTCTCACATAAATTCCTCCTCAAAACTCACATTTCCCATTAAATACTTTAGCTTAACCTTCCTCAGTCTGACCCTACAGTAGCTGCCTAAGTAAACGGCCACTGAAGTGGATGCACATTCTCCACCTTCCTCTGGGGTTGTCCAGTGCTAGTTTGTAACCTCCTTGGGGCAGGGACCTGTCCTCTTGCACTATGTAAAGCAGTAGATGCATCATATAACAGCAGGGGTTAATAGCTATGGAGAAGCTGCAGAAAGGAGGCTTGGGTTTTCCATTTGTCTCAGGGTTGAGTCCCAGAACTTCCTTTCACAAGGAAGGAGGAAGAGCTGGCTGCATCAGGCCAATGTCCCATCTAGTCCTTCCTCCTGTTCTCACAGTGGCCAATCAGACCAGGATCCGGCAAGCAGGATTCGAGCACAAGAGCCCTCTGTCCACCTCCTGTGGTTTTCAGCAACTGGGACTCAGAAACATTGCTGCCTCCAAATGTGGCCATCAGGGCCAGTAGCCATTGATAGCCCTCTCTTACACGAATTTGTCTAATTCTATTTTAAAGTCATCCCGGTTGGTCACCATCAATGCCTCCTGCAGAAGCGAGTTCCACAGTTTAACTAGTTTAACTGCTGGGAAAAGCTCAGAGTCAGGCTGAGTTTACATGCAGCCTCAGGCCATGTGAAAACATGCCTCTGAGCATGGACAAAGTGCACACACACACACACACACACACACACACACACACAGACAATACTGCCTGTCTGCAACTTGGGGCTTAGGAAAAACCAATTTACGGGCAAAGGAAGTGCTCATGCATTTCCTCCCCTCTTCTTGGTTTTTTTGGTTTTTAAAACTAAGCACAGAACACTCCATTGTTAAGAGGTTCTCTGGCTGCCTTAACAGCGACCCCATTAACTACGAACCAACGCTGCAAAACAACTTCAACAGTTTGCAGGGGATTCCAAATTTTGGGATTCATTGTTAATGTTAAGTACAGACCCTGTGTTTCGTATCGACTTCTCAGTTTGTGGGGTGCTGAAAAACGCAGGGGTTTCGCTGCAAAAAAAAAAACAAAACTGCAAAACTTTGGCACAGGTTAATTTTCCTCTTAATAGCCAGGTTGTGGACCGACAGGCAAGGAGCAACTCAGGTGCAGGAAAGGAGTAAAAAGTGATAGATTCCTGAGATGTCTCAGTTATAGAGAAGTAATTAAAATGGGACCTCAAAGGGTCTCTCACAAACAGGCCAACACAGAGGCCCCATCAAAGAAAGTCACTGTGAGGGGAAGGGTGGGTGTTTGAAAAAAGCAGGACTCTTCCCTCTTGAAAGGAATGTGGATGAGTTTGCAGAGCTTCCTCCACAGCCACCTGCCAGAGAGGTGGCCATAAGAGTTAATAACCTCCCTGCTTCTCCATTTCCTCAAATTGCTCCCATTGTTTGGGACTTTGCTTTTGCAAACTGTTGCCATTGATGGCTCAGGCCTGCTAATAAGGCAGTAAAAACTCTCTTTGAACTGCCTTTCGGCTGCCCTGTTTGCTGACTTCTTTTTACAGCCCTCTCTGCTATCTTTTCAGAAGATCTTGCCAACCCCCTTTTCCAGTCCAGCAGGAAGCCTCTGGCCAAAAATAATAAATAATAAAAATACAGAGATCATTATCTGGTAGTCTCAATCCTCATAGTTAGCAATTGAACTCAGACGGTTCCAGAACCAAATGGAGCAGATTCTAAACGTTTCATTTAGCAAAACAGGCTGTAATGGCTTGTGGGCCATTTCTAAACACACGGTCCTCCTCCCCGCAACTTTCAGGATGCTCACTTCTTGTGCAATGATCTATTGGCATCTGACAGGTATTATCGGTGACATCTGGAATGTATACAGACATGGACACTTTCTAAAGAACTTACGGCTCCTATTTAAATTTCAGTTTGAGATGAGATAGGCCTTTTGCCCAACCCATGGGAGCATCAGCCATGGAGAAGCCTTAGTACATCTAAATTCCCTGGCTCTGTATTTTGGGAATTGCCTCTAGCAGCTTGGGTGGGGGTGGGGGGAGTTGCTGGTGGAAATGGCACAAGGGGGAATGGGTTTCAAGCCAGCCAGCCAGCCAGCTCATTCTGCCCCCAGCCCCAGTTCCATTCAGGGGCCTTCGTGGTTCCTTTTAAGCTCAGAGAACAACCTGTTCAGACATCCTGCGTCACGTCTAGTCTGGCCAAAACGTGCTCCATCAGCGAGCCCTTGTGGCTCTCCCCTCCCTCCTTTCTTCAAACTCACAAAGTAGAGGGAGAATACAGGGGGCTGTCTTATTTATTTATTACACCTTTCCTCCGAGGAGCTCATGACACTGTACATTGTTCTCCCTTTCCGCCATTTTACCCTCACAACAACCCTACAAGGTCGAAAGAGGGAGCCATTTGCCCAAGGTCACCCAACGAGCTTCGCAGCCGAGCGGGGATTTGAACCCTGGTCTCTCCCAGGGGCTAGTCTGACACTCTGACCACTATCTCTTGGTCTGCCTTGATGAGTGCTGCCTGCTCTGGTCTTCCCCGGCCTGCCTGGTGCCCTCCAACGGCAGGTGCCAGACGTTGGATCTTTGAGCCTCACGCAAGGAATGCATGTGACATACGCTCCGTGGAATTTGCCTTCAGGGAAAACAGTTTTTATTGGGGATACACAAACCAGTGCCTCAAATCACATCCAGATATGAAGCACCTGCAAGGCCATTGCAGCATCTCCCTCGATCTCCGTATGTGACGCAAGTCAGCATTAACCAACCGCAACATCATGACCCAACCACAACCGGAGGGCAAATCAGCCAAGCTGACGGTGGGAATGAGCAGGGCTTCCGCGATATGACGGCAGCTAGGTGCTACTCTGGCAGGAAGAAGAAAGGGGGGCATGTGAGACATCCGCCACAGAGACATAAATCTTTATCTGCTGGCTCTCTGTGTTCTCTCGCTTTCTTGGGAGAAACCAGCTTGAAGGCACGCAAGGGACAGAAAAGAAATTCTGCTCCGGTGACTCATAAGCCACAAATAGTTGGGGGAGAGAATAAAAGGCAAATAGAACAATGTTCTCTCACCTTCCCACCCGCACCAGGAAACGTTTAGTTATCTTTCTATTATTACAACCAGGGAATCATTCAGGTATAGCATTGCATATACAGGGGGGACAGACACACCACTACTTAGCTGGGATCAAAATGCAGCGTACCAGAGAATCACATAGCATGCATGCCAGGCACCCAAGAACCTCAGGGCTGTATTCAACTGACTTTTACTCAGAGTAGACCCTCTGGAATTAATGGCCAGGAGTAACTTAGTTCCATTAATCTCTGCGGGTCTACAGTGAGTAAAAGTTTGTTGAACAATCAGCTTCATTTCTATGAAGGCAGCCCTGTTCAGGGAAATTTTTAATGGGTGACATCTTAGTGTATTTTTGGTCTTTGTGGAAGCTGCCCAGAGTGGCTGGGGAAACCCAGCCAGATGGGCAGGGTACAAATAAATTATTATTATTATTAAAGTGTAAGCAGCTAGTCCTCATGCCTCCACAGAAAAAAAAAATCTAAAGATGTACCAGCACGTAAAAGCTTAAGAGAACATCTACCATTGCTGCTCATGAGACACAGTGGGATCAAGCAGTCCATATCTATCTATCTATCTATCTATCTATCTATCTATCTATCTATCTATCT
>JAXCMG010000046.1:2087626-2137516 GCA_034642415.1 Podarcis siculus | reverse complement strand
TTATTATTATTATTATTATTATTATTATTATTATTATTATTATTATTTCTTTCCTCTCCCCTTCCATTCCACTCATGCTCAGTCGGCAGAGCATGAGACTCTTAATATCAGGGCTATGGGTTTGATCCCCACGTTGGGTAAAAGATTCCTGTGTGGCAGGAGGTTAGACTAGATGACCCTGGTGGTTCCTTCCAACTGTAAAATTCTACAATTCCTGAGTCTATGCTTCTCTTTGAAGCAGCATCTTGTGCACACATAACGCTTCACTGAATACAAGGGGACTTAGTAAGTTTAGGGTGTTTTCCATTGCCCATTGCAAAATGAGCCATGAATCAGAGTAAACAAATACAGAGTTGCCACGGTGTAAATCTCTGTCCCTCCAATCCACATTAACACCAGTACTTTGCTGCCCCTTTAGTAATAATAATAATAATAATAAATAGAGCCGGGCTCAGGGCGGCTAACAACAATAAAATAAAATCACAGTAAAAACATAATAGGGGGAAAAGAGAGGGAGGAAAAAAAAACCCAATTTAAAATACAGGTTAAAATGCAATTTAAAATGCAGCCTTATTTTAAAATAGCTGATAAATCAAAACCATAAGGAGAGGGAAACGTAAGGGTCAGACCGAGTCCCAACCAAAGGCCAGGCGGAACAGCTCCGTCTTGCAGGCCCTGCGGAAAGATGTCAAGTCCTACAGGGCCCTGGTCTCTTGTGACAGAGTGTTCCACCACATCGGGGCCAGTGCTGAAAAGGCCCTGGCCCTAGTTGAAACCAATCTAACCTCCTTGAGGCTTGGGACCACCAAAGTGTTGTTATTTGTGGACCTTTAGCTGGCTGCCTGGCTCACAGCGTGGATGGAAAGTGGTTCGTGCCCGCTTCACGACCTGCTCCTCCCGCTCTGCTCTTCCCCAGCTGAGCAGTACAGTGAGAACAATGGGTAGTTTTGTGTTGTATCTGAGAACTTTTTTTATGTATGCTACAACAGCAGCAAGAATACTGATTGCAAAATATTGGAAGACACAAGATCTACCCACTCGGGAAGAGTGGCAGATGAAGGTGATGGACTTTATGGAAATGGCCGAAATGACGGGCAGAATCCGGGACCAGGAAGAAGAGTTGGTGGAAGAAGATTGGAAGAAATTCAAGGCTTATTTACAAAAATATAGTAAAATTGAGGAAGTTTAGAGGGAGTCTGGAAAGAAACTATGTGACTTTTGTATAAATACTATAAAGGACTTAAGATAAATAGACTGTCGAAGGAATGAGGGAAAGTAAAATTATATTATGTTAAGATAAATTATTGGTTAACAATTTGGGAAAGATGGAAAGAACTTGCTGAAATAATTAATCGAAGCAGAATACAAAAAAGGGAGGCGGGAGGAGGTCAAAGAAACAAGCCAATGAAGTTAAGTTAATAAGGTTTAATCTACTTTTCTGTATTCTTTTTTTCTTTTTTTCTGTTTGATTGTTTTTGTTTTTCTTGATATGTTTGTTTGTTGTTGTTTCTTCTTTTTTTCTGTTTTGTTGTATTTTTAAACTTTCAATAATTTTTTTTTTTTAAGTTTTGTGTTGTATCTGCTGTAGCTACTGCTGTGAGGGTCAGCTTGTGATGGGCCTCTGTGCTGGGGATTCCCTCAGCCGACTCTCGGGCTGGCACAGAACCAAGCAAACTGCCCCCTCCCCTTGCCTTTTGCGGGTGTTTGGCCCAGGAGCCATGGGAAAGGAGGTGCAGGGCTTGCTAGGCTGGCCAGTGGTTTAGCTCCGCTTGCCAGGTGGCAAGAGCACAGCAAGCTGCATACATTTATTTCTTTATTTAATTTTACATGCCGCCCTTCATCCAAGGATGGCAGGGTGGTTTAGGGTATAAAAACACACAACGTACAGTGGTACCTCAGGTTACATACGCTTCAGGTTACAGACTCCGCTAACCCAGAAATAGTGCTTCAGGTTAAGAACTTTGCTTCAGGATGAGAACAGAAATTGTGCTCCGGCGGTGGGGCGGCAGCAGGAGGCCCCATTAGCTAAAGTGGTGCTTCAGGTTAAGAACAGTTTCAGGTTAAGAACGGACCTCCAGAATGAATTAAGTACTTAACCCGAGGTACCACTGTAGTAACAAACAAAACTATAGCACCCCCCACACTGTCTTAAAGGCCACAGATTGTTTAATTAGCCAAAGGCCCGGTTGAAGAGGAACACTTTCACCTGGCGCCTAAAGGTGTATAATGAAGGTGACAGGTGAGCCTCCCTTGGAATAGAATTCCACAAATGAGGAGCTACTGCAGACAAGGCTCACTCTTGTGTTGCCACTCAGTCCTCATGTGGTGGCGGCACATCAAGAAGGGCCTCAGAGGATGACCGCAGGGTCCGGGACAGTTCATATGAGGAGAGGCAGTCCACCTGTCCAATCTGAAGAAGCAGCATCAGGCGAGTGCCAAGTGTCCCAACTGGCAACAGGTGACTCTGAGCCACCTGCCATCGGGTATAACTGGCCCAAAGGAATCCAGAGTAGGCAGGGGCAACAGGGCACAGGAAGCAGAGTGTCTTTGCTCATCAGCCACCTGAGGTCAGCGTCTCATTTTGTCCAACCAGAGGGCTGGCACTGCTCCCTCGGCAACCATGCTCAAACATGGAGGTTCCATTTGGCTATCTTGGCTGATACCAGTGCACTGGAATGCCTTCAAGGAAGAGACCTGCCTGATCAGAGCAAAGGTACCCCTGCCCGTACGGGCCAGTCGTGACCGACTCTAGGGTTGTGCGCCCATCTCACTTAAGAGGCCGGGGGCCAGCGCTGTCCGGAGACACTTCGGGGGCCAGCGTGACAAAGCTGCTCTGGCGAGCCGGCACCAGCGCAGCACACGGAAACGCCGTTTACCTTCCCGCTAGAAAGGGGTACCTATTTATCTACTTGCACTTAAGGGTGCTTTCGAACTGCTAGGTGGGCAGGAGCTGGGACCGCAGACAGGAGCTCACCCCGCCGCGGGGATTCGAACCGCTGACCATGCGATCGGCAAGCCCTAGGCGCTGAGGATTTACCCACAGCGCCACCCGCGTCCCTGATCACAGCAAAGGCTGACATTATTTAGGCAACCAGCTTCCAATAGGTACTTCTAGGAAGTCTTGTTTCACACTGCAGGTGGCTTGCAGGAACAGAAGCACACCAACACTCCTGTTCCTTAGAGCAGGGGTTGGGGGGGGCTGATACCCTTCAGATGTTGCTGGACTACATCTCCCATCATCCCTGCCATGCTGAGGCTGATGGGAGCTGGAGCCCAATGACTTAAGCATGGGCACAGGTTGCTGCCGTAGGCTATTATTTACCATTTCCTAGTTTGCGTGTGACATAGCGTGCTCCAAGGGAGCCTGTCTCTGGCATAGAATATTACATTATTATTATTATTATTATTATTATTATTATTATTATTATTATTATTATTACTACTACTACAGCAACCTTTAGTAAGCTGGAGCCTTCCAGTTGTTTTAGACTCCCAGCAGCCAGCTCAACAGTTAGGGATGAATGGAATGGTACTCCTGCAATATCTGGAGGGCACCAGGTTGGGAAAGGCTACATTACAGTACTGTGCTGGGGAAAATGCTTTCATCATCAATTCGTTTCCCAACGCCTGGGTCTGAGAGCGCTTTGCATCTCATCTCTCTCCCACCCACCCCCTGAGTTTTCACAGCCTTGGGAGTGAAAATTGAGAGGGGAGGGAAAAAAGGAGCAAAGAGGGGTAATTTCATGGCACTTATCCAGCGCATTGTTTAAATCTAACCACTTCACTATTTCCACGCTGGCTGTTTCTGTTGCTAAGTTCCGTTAGGTCTTGCAAATGGTGACAGCGGGGTGAAAAGCAGGCAGAAAAGAAAGAGAAGCGGCAGAGAGTTTGTGAAAGCTATTACCTCTCTGCAGTGGTTGTGCGCTGTTCAAAAAGTAAAGGGAGGGAGGGAGCGACAGCAGGTGGAAAGCTTTAGACCTCACTGTATTTTTAGAAGCATAATCCACCATGTTTTAATAAGGAGGACTTCTCATTTTATCGTACCTGAAAACACCTAGAAAACAAAGAAAGCCTCACCTGCTAGGAAGGGCAATGAAAAGCCTGCTATTTTGCAAATGCCTCTTCTTCACATTTGTGCAGTTTAAAAGCTTCCTGCCATGCATGCTGAGACGAAACACCAACTGTGGCTGGAAATGTCACAAGAAAACCAGCAAGGGCACTTAAAAAACTAAGCAGATGGCAGCCATTCCTGCAAACCAGGCCGCTCTTCCCAACGGTTCTGGCTGGCTCCCATGCTGGCTCCCTAATTTGGGTAATAATGCAAAAAGGGCTGTTGAGGCTGAGAAACAAAACCGGCTTCTTTGAACAACTATGTTCACATTGGTCAGATTTAGCTGCAATTCCTGCATTGCAAAGGATTGAACCAGCTGACCCTTTGGGTCTGTTCCAGCTCTACAATTCTATGCTTCTGAGATGACGACGATGATACCATATCACATTTTTGAGCGTCCAAAGCTTATCTGCATCATCTTGCCAGCCTTACAACACCTTTCTGAAGACTGGAGCATTCACAGAACAGCAGCCTCTCTGAGCTTTTGCCCTCTGCACCCTTCCTGCTTCCTCCTGACCTTTACGCATTGTCTCCAAGTGTTTCTTTTGGATGGAGGTTCTGCCTCTTTCTCCATACAGATTTGTACAAACATTGACACAGCGTGGATGTGAACCTGTGGCCTTTCTGATGCTGCTAGGTGACGACGGCAAGAGAGAGACGCTAACATCTGGCAAGGAACACAGGACAGGAGGGGAGAGGCCTTGTGATTTCCCCTGCTCCTTTCCCTGAGTCACTGGCTCCTAACAGCTGTAGCTTGAGGAAGCGGCTCCAGGGAGGGCGCAGGAGGGCCTGGCTAGCCCAAGGTCTTTATAGGAACATGCACAGCAAAGCTGGAGGTCAAGACCAAAGGCAGGGCTTTGCCTATTCCACTCTGTTTCAAAAAATCTGCATCTAGAGGCAATCCAAATATCACGGCAAGGAATCTGCAACTTGTGTCTGCATAACTTTGCCTGCATTTACTATGTTTTTGCTAGTTATGGGGAGATGCAAGGAGCTGTCCCACCCCGACAAAGGGCAGGTGTTGCTCTAAGTGAAAAGTCCTTTTAAAAAACAAAGCAAGGGCAACGTCCTGTCTAATGCTGTTTTATTTCGTCAGAATCTTTCCATCCATCTGAATTGCATTTTATTTGAACCAAGGTCAAAAGCAAAAGGCCTCCCAGCTTTTGGCTTGTTTGCCCAGACTTACGTTGGGTAGGCAGCCCTGTGATGGCCCGGTGTCACGGGTCTCTGCAGGGGCTCGTCAATGCTTTGCGGGATGCTGGGGATCGGCTTCTTCTTCGCTTTCGGTGTGTTGGTCATGATCTGAAATGAGGAGGAGAGATCAGCTGCACTAAACAGAGACCTCAGGAGGGGGACGCATCCTGAGTCTGTGCTAGTGGTTGTCCAAAGGCCAGGTGCAGTGGGGAGGAAGAAGAGGGTCAAGTCTTGTCCCGCCACCCCAGCCTCCCCCAACACATGGAGGCAACGTTCTAAGGCTTCTTAGGCGAATCAGTGCCTTTTTTAAAAGAAAAAAAGAAGGCAACGTTCTAAGGCTTATTAGGCTATTGCTACTAAAATCTGAAGGGGACGTGGGCGGCGCTGTGGGTAAAACCTCAGCACCTAAGACTTGCCGATCGCATGGTCGGCGGTTTGAATCCCCATGGCGGGGTGCGCTCCCGTCGTTCGGTCCCAGCGCCTGCCAACCTAGCAGTTCGAAAGCACCTCCGGGTACAAGTTTACCTTACCAGCGGGAAGGTAAACGGCGTTCCGTGTGCTGCACTGGCTCGCCAGATGCAGCTTGTCACGCTGGCCACGTGACCTGGAAGTGTCTGCGGACAGCGCTGGCTCCCAGCCTATAGAGTGACATGAGCGCACAACCCTCGAGTCTGTCAAGACTGGCCCGAACGGGCAGGGGTACCTTTACCTTTACCTTTTACTAAAATCTGAACTATGTCTTCAGGTTGGGTAAAAGGGAGGGAGGGATGTTCAGTTTGTCATTTTTCTCTTTTTGATACAGAACTCAAAATACAAATTTTTGGTGAGTATAATACCCAACACTGATCTCCAAAGCCACTACTTACTCCCAAATATTCCGTGGTCAGGAGCTTCTCGCCCGACAACTCCCCCTGTTGAGGCTGCAACACTTCGTCTTTGTCCAGGTCGGCCTCCATGCTGTTGTGGTCTTCCTGCCAGGACATGAAAGCAGAGAGTCAGGGACCCTCAAGAGCCGGGACAGTTCTCCGGTCACGGGAATAAACCATGTGACAGGCAAAGCCAATGAGATGCAGTGCATGGCTCCCAACGCTGTGCAGTGTCTTCCTTAGGCAAAAGCTGCTCAGCAATTAAGGCAGACACAAAATTACAGCTCTGTCAGCTGAGAGTCGGGCAAGGTGTCACTGTGGTTCTGCTCCTATCTAGAGGGTCATCTCCAGAGCACAGAAGCAGGTAGGCACTCTTCAGTCCACAACAATTATGGTGTTCCATAAGGTTTCATTCTGTCCCCAGTGCTATCCACCACCCTAAGTCACTGAAGACAACCATTAGGAGATTTCAGGCAAAGAGCCATCAGCTCACTGATGGGACCCAGCTCTATTTCTCTGTACTGTCTGAGTTGGGAGATGCTGTGCAGGTTTTGGACTGGTGTCTGATCAGGATCAATAAAGTGAAACTGGATCCGAAGAAGGTGGAGGCTTTGTGGAGAGGTGGTTCCCTTGTTCGGGGCGTTGGAGAAGTTGCCTGTTCTGGGCAGGGCTGAGCTCACTCTGAAGGAGCAAGGGCATGGTCTGGGGTGCTCCTAGCCCCTATGCCACACTGGTTCTCTGAAGTTACCGGAAGCAGCATGGAAGCAGCCATGGAAGTAGAGGCAACCATGCCGCCCAGACAAAAGCGTTTGGGAACCACTGATTTGCAGGGTGTTCCCCTTGCCAGCCAGCTTGTGTTGAGCTGACATAACCCCTGCAAACCAGTGGTTCCCAAACGCTTTTGATCCACCACCCCCTTTGGTTCCATAAACACACCTCCAGTACCCCCCTACCCTATAAAAAGCATTATTCAGAATACAGTGGTACCTCTGGATGCGAACGGGATCCGTTCCGGAGCCCCGTTCACATCCTGGAGTGAACGCAACCCACGTCTGCGCGTGCGCAGGTCATGATTCGCCGCTTCCGCACATGCGCGTGATGTCATTTTGAGCGTCTGCGAATGCACAAGTAGCGAAACCCGAAAGTAATGCATTCCATTACTTCTGGGTTGCCGCAGAACGTAACCTGAAAACACTCAACCTAAAGCATATTTAACCCGACATATGACTGTAGCGGTTTGCATGACCCACTAAGGAAGCTTATGACTTAATAAAATTCAGCAACAATTGCACATTCATTCAAAATCCAATTAGAACTATTTAGTTTAATTTATTCAACAAAATGGGTGAACCTGATCTAGTGATACAAGTTTTTCAGTGTCTGATAGTCATTGACACCTTCAGAGGCCCCCTGCTGCTCGCTTGTCTCTTAGCACCCCTCTAGGTGATCCCCCCCAGGGGGCAATGCGACCCCTTTGGGAACCACCGCTGTAAATGATCAAGGCAGCCGCGGACTTTTGAGCATGGCATGCTTGGATTTTACTGTGCCTTTTACACGAATTGCCCAAATCCGTGCTGAAAGGAAGCAGAATGCAATAAAACTGTAGTGTCATCTCCAGAGTGACAAAGGCCAGAAGAAATAAACCCAGAACACTGGAATCACTGTTCACTGGGAGTAAACCGTCGCTGATGCAAGGAGGGGGGCTGAAATCTGCCCTTCGGGCTACAGAGGCCAAACTCTGTATAGGCTTCCAAAATAGGGGCTGTTTGCAAAGGTGAGCTTTGCAGGAAATAGGAACAGGAGATCCATACAAGGGAAACCGGCCAAACAAATCCCCACTGGAGCTAACTCAATTCCGCTGCAGCTCTGACAAAATGTTCTTTCTAAACAGTTAAATGAAATTAGCCAAATAAATTGCCACCAGAGTTTGCAGGCTATTTGTACAATGAAGGCATTGAGCAGACATGCAAAGCCCACGATGTTCATTCCCTGATTTACACCAAATACTACACAGCATCCTTGTGACTCTCCCTCTGTGCAGGGGGTGGGAGGAATTAAACTCACCAACTGCTGCAGCGATTAAAACAACGGGCAGGATTAACGTGCCCCAGGAGTGGAAGCCCTGCACAAGGACTCCCACTTGAGCAAAGGGGCTCTTCCCACCGTTGTGCCCCAAAATTGGCTCAGCAGAGAAAAGGAGGTCATTCTGTCTGAAAAGCTGAAACACTTGTGTAGACAGAATATTCGTCATGGTGTAATGCCAAATTCCACTGATTTTTAAAATTAGTAACAATTATTATTTATGTGGTGGAACTTTAGAGAGTTACATAAGCAAAAACCTGGCAGGTCTCTGCCCCAAGATGATTACAATTTAAAGTTCAATTGCTGCGGGGAGGGCGAAGATGACAGAGACAGATGGAGGGAGGGAGGAAGGAGGCAACCATAACCAAGGGTGATCATGTGAAGAAAAAGAAAAAAATATATAACTTAATTTAGGCTATTGGCTCAAATGTGATTTGGCAGATCACAAAAATGTTGTGAGCTCTCCCTTCCTTCCTTCCTTCCTTCCTTCCTTCCTCTCTCCTGTCTTCTTTCTCCATTTCCTGCTCAGCACCAACTATAGTTTTTCATGAATTCCAAAATGGCACACCATAGGTAGTGCTTGCTCTCCAAAGCAGAATCAGAAACAAACCATGTGGCATTTAAGGCGCCGCCTTTCCCACAGGCTTGGGACTCATCCAGCCTCAGCATCAGAGGCTAAACTCACTCGGGCTGCAGATGGGCTTGTTGCAGGATCCTGGCTCCTCAACCCAAAGGTGAAGCCTGACCTAGGGCTTGGTGCAGGTTCTCCTGGTCTTCCTCTGACGAGGACTCCCCCAGCTGATCCATGCCACTCTCTTGTGTTTTACTGCATTTTAATAATAGATCTTTTTATTGTGATTTTAAACTGTTCTAAGGCGCCTGTAAGTAGTGCGCAGGCACTAGAAGAAAGGGGTAGAAAATGTTACGTTAATGAAAAATAATCACGGGAACAGAAAGCCTCCTCCTTGGCAGAGTTTGGGAGGATGGCATTTTGTTTCCTGGGTTACGGAAAGAATGTGTTGACATAAACTCACACCTTTCTTGACACTGACAAAGGGAGTAGGTTTGTCGTTTCAGGATGCTTCTACATCCTTCAACTCTTCCTCTTGCGGGCTAAGACCTTGGTAGACACAGGGTCTGTCCCTTACACAATTTCACCACCTCACAACAGCAAACTATTCCTTCCTGCATTCTGAAAGGAGAAGGGGTCCAACCGCTTGCCGTGTGTCAACAAACGACTATTTGCTCAAAAACCAGGAACAATATCCTGCAAGAAGCTGGTAAGTATCCCTGGTGACATTCAGGAGGTCATGGCCTGCAAACCCATTTTGCAATGCAAGGATTAAACCTGCCCAAGCGGAGGAATAGAATTACAAGCGTAAGAACAGAAAAGGCCTGGCTCTCAACTGGACGGAGAGAACTCGGATTTCAGTCTCTGCCAAAATCATTAATGCTTAAATCATTACGGGGCAGAGGCAGGGCTTAAAAGGCACATTAGGTGAATTGCATGGCCGGAGGCAAGCTAAGAAGTTGATCCAACAAGCCACAAGCCACCCTGCCTCTTCCTTTTGAAGCGTGGGGTGGGCACAACCCTTGGTGCAGCCAATGACAGGGGTCCTGAGACTGGGCAAGCAATTGGGTGCTCTGTGACCTAGGAGGCGGAGATAGTTCCAGTGCCCAATTGGCATCCGGACTGTCACCAGGGACATCACTGATAGGAGGAAGTGCTGGAGGTGGCTCCACGGTGGGAGGGTCCTGGCTATCAGGGTGTGGTGGCAGAAGAGTACAAGCATGCTATAGTCCGATGGATAATTCAACTACAGAAGACGACAGCGGCAGCCTTGCTGGTTCAATCAGAAGTCTATCCACTCAAGTATTCCCACGTCTCCCTTGCCCTCCAAAAAAAGGAGTAACTCTCTAGTCTTGATCAACAAAAGCAGATTGCCCACAGGGCAAAGGTCAAACACATGCATCTCTTCACACATGCAAAGGGGAAAGAGTCAGTGTGGGCAGTGTGCTCTATCTGGATTCAAACCACTTCTCAGCTATGAAGTTACTATCTCTCTGTCAGGAGCCAAGTTGCACCATGGGCCTCTTGTGTAGGCAAGAGGAGATTAAGGTGCAAGAGATTCAGTGGTCTATGTATGCTAGACATGAGCTGTGGACCTGAATCAGGTCATACCCATAAGTCAAGGCCAAAGAGCCCATGTGCAGAAGAGCTGGTCAGCTGTGGGCAAACATTTCCCACCCACCCCCCAACCAGAAAAAGTTCTTAGTCCTCATTCTACAGTGGCACCTCGGGTTACATATGCTTCAGGTTACATACGCTTCAGGTTACAGACTCCGCTAACCCAAAAATATTACCTCAGGTTAAGAACTTTGCTTCAGGATAAGAACAGAAATTGTGCTCCGGTGGCGTGGCGGCAGCGGGAGGCCCCATTAGCTAAAGTGGTGCTTCAGGTTAAGAACAGTTTCAGGTTAAGAACAGACCTCCAGAATGAATTAAGTTCTTAACCTGAGGTACCACTTTACCAGGGAACTGAAACTCACAGCCTAGCTGAACGCAAGCAAAGAAAATCAGGATCCTGGGTCATTGTAGCAGTCTGCAAGTCATACTTCACACATTCAGGTTTGGGGTTCCCGTGCCCCCCCCAACCGTCTCACTATGTTTGCTAATCAGACATGTTCTGCAGATCTT
The DNA here is from genome assembly GCA_034642415.1 of Podarcis siculus. NCBI lineage: Eukaryota > Metazoa > Chordata > Lepidosauria > Squamata > Lacertidae > Podarcis > Podarcis siculus. The sequence goes on along the minus strand of JAXCMG010000046.1, from coordinate 2,126,565 downwards.
CACAGTGCTTCAAAAACCTGCAAAACCTGCTTGACTAGAGATCAGAAAGGTCAAGAAAAAATTGACATGCATCAGTCAACGATGCTTCATTCATACTATCTACAGTCCTGTGAAAAACAACCACTGCTACACAGCAAAAGAGATAGAACCATAGCAATTGGGGTGTGGGTGTGGGTGACTGCTGTTACACAAATAAGTAAACTGTAAAGCTTAGAATAAGGGACGCGGGTGGCGCTGTGGGTTAAACCACTAAGCCTAGGACTTGCCGATCAGAAGGTCGGCGGTTCGAATCTCCGCGATGGGGTGAGCTCCCGTTGCTCAGTCCCAGCTCCTGCCAACCTAGCAGTTCGAAAGCACGTCAAAGTGCAAGTAGATAAATAGGTACCGCTCTGGCGGGAAGGTAAACAGCATTTCCGTGCGCTGCTCTGGTTCGCCAGAAGCGGCTTAGTCATGCCGACCACATGACCCGGAAGCTGTACGCCGGCTCCCTCGGCCAATAAAGCGAGATGAGTGCCACAACCCCAAGGTTGGTCACGACTGGACCTAATGGTCAGGGGTCCCTTTACCTTTACCTAAAGCTTAGAATTGCTTGCCTTTCCACTCTGGTGAATGAAAGGTGCTCTGTAACTTGGAAGGTGAAACGGGAATGCACTCTTAGGAATATTTTACAATCCTCCCATCCGTCGCAGAGGGCCCTAAACAGGAGACCTTCTCAGTGGACTCTGCCCCAAGTTTTTCATGTATTTCCAGGTATTCCCCAACTACAGCCTCATCTTCCCTTTAAATAGCCCGCAGAGCTTGTCCTTTTTGCCTTGCTGAACATGAGACAGAGACATTTGCTTTGGCAAATGATCCTTTCAAGCCCACAAATTTCACACTATTTATATCCCAGTATTTTTCCAGGAATTTCTCACCAGTTGTAATTGTGCTGGCACTGATGCACCAGACATTGCTGCAGTGGAGTAATGCAAGCAGGGCGGATGGAGGCTTATTATCAGAGCATCTTTTTTAAAACATGCTCTGCAGGTTGGCCTGGTAATTAAGACAGGTCAGCACGTCCACATAACAAGCCCAAGGATTAGGACCGAGCTAAAACTGTTTCACTTTTTTGTGCATGCTTTGGCAGTGTCAAAAAACACCTCCCCTTTCTGATGATTTTTCAACACTCCTTGCCAACATGCTCATTTATTCATTTGAATTGCCCCCCACGTGCCCTCACCAAATTGCCTTCGGTGACCCGTCCAAGGCTAATAAAATGCTTTGTGATTTCACTTCATGCTATGACCTCACCAGAACTGATAAACTATGGCATCCCACTCAATTCCTAACTGGATGGAATGAGCCATGTGACTATGTTCAGGAAGAAGACTTGGGGAGGGGGTGAAGAGGAACAGTGTGACAGGGGAACACCTAGGTCCAAATCCTGACTCTGTGGCTTCAGGGAAGTTTCTCTTCACCCCACCCCCACCCCTCAGATGCAAAAGGACAGAGTTTTGTCCAACTTGTTCTGGAGAGTGAGATGAGCCCATTTGTGGAGGTCCAGGGTACCTCAGGGATCGCCCAAACCCTTGTACTGCAGCTCAAACACTCAGACAATCCACAGGAGCATCACTGGTCATTCCCAGAGTTGATGAAGCTCCACTATGAACTCCCAAATTTAGGATCCCCTCCAAATCTGTGCCAAACTTTTGCAGTGTTTTGCAGCAAAAAAAACACAAAACCATTTTGCAGCACCTCAGCAACTCATCAATTGCTTCTCAAACCTGGGGTCATAGCTATCAACCCTAGGTTTAAGAAGCAATTGCTCCATTTGTGGTGAGTGGCAAAAGGCAGGGTTTTCACTGGAAAAAAACCACCTGCAAAACTTTGGCACAGGTTTGCAGATGATCCCAACTTTTGTAGTTCGTATTTAACAGGCCCATAAACAGAGCCTCCGGTGTCACTGGCCCAGTCCTGTGGAATACGCTGCCTTCTGTGCCAACTTTTAAACATCTGCTGAGAAGTTTTCTAGTTCGCCAGGCCTTTGCAGGCAATTAAGAATACATCCAGCCACAATGGTTAAGTGTTAAGTCTTTTTTTTATGCTGCTTATATTGTATGGTTTTGTTTTCATTGCTGTAAAACCACTGTGATGTGTGACACAGTGGTATAGAAATATTTTTATAAATAAACCCAGCCACCAAGTTCAGCTGAAGCCTCGGTTTTCTTTTGCCTCTGCAATCGTCAGAGCCACGGTGGGTCTCTGCTCCCTGACTGCAGCTCAGAGTTGAAAGCAGGAGACAGAGATTCACTCCTCTGAGCAGCCATCAGGTGCAGAGAGGGAGAAAATAGATGCAACTCTAGCTCCCATCATCTCTAGCTCCAAACTGGAGGATGTAGGTGCCCCAGGACTTGCTTGGCAGAGCAAGTGGACCTGCCTCCACTTCCCACCTCCAGCTTGCAAAACCCCTCCCGCTCTTGGCAGCTTCAAGCCAACAGGTGGACAGAGGGGCAGTAAATCCCCCTGCCTAATGTCATGCTGTGTCCCACAGGTAGAGGAAGAGGCCAAGGCAAGAACCTGCCCTTCTTGGAGGAAGGACCTGGCAACACAAACTTTTGGTTGGCTAGCACGGCTAGCCAAAATTGATCGACCCAGAAATGTTATGGGGCGCAGAGATATTATGACGGTAAAGTATTCCAGCCTCGCATGAGGCACAGTGAGCTCCTAAGACTTTCAGGCAATCCAGCTTATAAAACTTACCTCGTCATTATCCTCCTTCTCCTCATCATCAGACTCAGCGCTATCGTCCAATGGATCTTCTAGAAGGAAACAAGATGAAACATAAGAGAAAATGAGCACAGCAGTTTGCTTCAGCAGAAGTTTCATGTAGCGGGTCCCCACCACCACCACCACTACCCTCATTTTCAACACTGCCTGATATTTTTACTCTCTTTGGGCATGTTCCAAAGGGGACATTTCCCTGCACAAGCCATAATGAAAGCAGTGCTGTGTTAAGACATTTGGCCCAACCATTTTCCATCACTTTACAGAGGGGTGGCCTTAAAATGGGCCTCGGAAGTTCTTTGCAATTGGGGCTGGGCAAAGCTGTAACATTCTGTGTTGGGGTTGCTCATGGCAGTAGAGGTGAGGCAGCAGACAGACACAATATTTCTCTTGCAGAACAGTGCTTGGGGCAAGAGCGGAACTGCGGTGAGTAGCAGCTTGGTGACATTCCTCCTGGCAAACCTCCAGGGGGAGAGGGTTTAAAACAACAACAACATCCAGGAATGGCCACATAAAACTTGAAATCATGATAAGCATCGCTCCCTTTGGGACACTGGCATTTGCAGGGAGGAATGCTGCCAAGCTGCTGCTTCTTGTCCAAAGTTTTTCAGGTAAGAGAAAGACTGACCCTCTGCTGCCTTCTTATAAGAAGAGCCTGTTGGATCAGGCCAATGGACCGTCCAGCCCAGCATCCTGTTCTCAGAGTGGCCAACCAGATGACCATCCAACCTCTGCTTAAAAACCTCCAATGAAGGAGAGAGTCCACTGCTATCAGGTGCTGATCTGGTTGCTCGGGAGAAAACAGGCAAGACTCCAACCTGTCTTTTCCAGGCTTTATTATCTGTACAAACTATTTACAGTGCAGAGCCTCGCAAGTCCATGTCTGCTCAGTCGCTAGCAGAATCTGGGAGTGGGCGGTCCTTATACTTTCCCCAGCATAACAGCCGTGTGACCCCCAACCTTCTCCTCCCCTCTCTGCGCCGAAGACTACTGCGCAGAATGGGCGCTGGCAAAAGGGAACTCGCCTCCCCTCCGCTTTGCTCAGGCTCAGTGTTGAGGCTCTCCCTAGCATCTTCTGATCCTTGCACCCCCTCCCCACTGGAGGTGTGGCTTCCCTCCTCGCCAGAGGAAGAACTACTTCGCAAGACCTTCGGAGGCTCCCTGTAACACACCTGCCCTTCCACCTCTCGCCTCTGAGCTGATGGCAGTTCCCTGACAACTGCCTTCCAAGAAAGCCCATTCCACTGTCAAACAGCCCATGCCATCAGAAAGTTCTTCCTACTATTTAAAGTTCCTAATATATGTGTGCTTCTAGATGAGTGTTTATTGTGGGAAGGGTGCTCCATATGCATGTAAACTTTCCAGCGAGGATCAGTTAAGTTTTAAAAAAACACATTTATATTAACTCAACAACCTGTTTATTGCAGTAAGATCCTGCCTGGAAGTACTCTAAGACACCTAACCCCTCCGTAATTTGTAATCTAAATGTATTTGCAAGCGGAGAAATGACTAGCTGAGTCACAATACAGTTCAGCTCACAGCTAGTGGCTATTTTGCTGGTGGCCAAACTATAGTATTCAAGCACATTGCTGCAAAATTTCCACTGATATGTTAAATGAATCGTGCTCTGCAGCTGACCACACAGAACAATCACATGACTGCCTCATGATGGGCTGAAAGGCGACAGAGATGAAATTGCCATGCTAAAAGCTGCAATCCTAGTTCTCTTACCAAGAAGTAAGTCTGGCTGAAATAAGTGGGCCTTATTCACGAGTAAACACAATTACTGCGATGCTGTAAGGCTGCAATCATAAGCACAATTACTTGGAAGTAAGCGCCAATGAACTCAGTGGAGTTTACCTGCAAGTGAACAGGTTTAGGAAAATGCTGCCAGGCTGCAATCATCTGGAAGTCTTTCCAAATGAAATCAGTGGGGTTTACTTCTATGTATACGTGGTTATCATTGCAAGGGCTGTGTGAATTGATCCTAGAAGACGCACCGTCTGTTTCAGCTTTAAAACATCTGCTGAAAAAGTTTCTATTCCAGGGAAGATCAGGTAAGTTTAAGAAACATGTTGCCAACAACCCATTTGTTTTAAGTCTATTTCCATTAGGCCTATGCAAGGAATTAAAAGCACGTATTTTATTTTATTTTATTTTATTTTATTTCTAGACCCGAAGGTCTCAGGACGGTTCACATAAAGGACCATATACATAAAATCAAAATACAAACAAACCCTAAAAAGAGCCAGCATTTCAAAAAGGTTATAGGATGTAGATCAAGTCAGGCAAAGGCCTGGTTAAAAAGGAACCTTTTTGTCTGGCACCTAAAGGTGTATAGTGAAGGTGCCTGGCGAACTTCCCTGGGGAAGTTCCATAATATTTCCATAATAGCTAGCTGATTTCTGATCTTAACATTTTAAATGTTTTTTATTGCATGATTTTGCATAAAATTATAAAGACATGATTTTTAAAAAATGAATAGTGGTATATAAACATTGATGCTCTCGTTCTGAAACCCCCTGGCCTGCCTTCACGTCTTCTGGTCCTTTGCCTGAGAGCAACAAAAGCTTTTTAATAAAGATTTTCAGCCCAGATGCGACTGTGTGTCCCTCTGACCTGATTTAAGCTGCTTGATAATAAACTCAATCTGCTGGATCATATCAGCATTTCCTTCCTCGATGTAGCAGCGCAGAATGTCTTCCATTTCCTGGACGGGTTGGAAAACAGAGCTGTGTCAGTGGATCATATGGGTGACCTCAGCAAAGGGTCATCTCACTGGCAGCAAACATGGTTTGTTGAGCTTCAGAAAAGAACGTTGCGGTGGGAGAGCTGCGCCCAACTGCAGACATTCTGTTCTCTCCATCCCCCAGAGCAGTGCCTGGCCAGGGTAGGGAAAAAGCCTTCCACAACATCCACAGCAGACATACTTCTGACACCTAAGTCAAACACAGAATGATTTAAGACTGGGTGTGCTGACCCCTGCAATTTCTCCAAATGCGGGAAACTCGACTGCATAATGTGCAATAGTGAAAACTCTCAAACAAATGTGGTTCACAGCTTCTCAAAGTCTTCCATATCTCGCAGAGGCCAAACCAGTTAAGGTAAAGGTAAATGGACCCCTAACCATTAGGTCCAGTCGTGGCCGACTCTGGGGTTGTGGTGCTCATCTCGCTTTATTGGCCGAGGGAGCTGGCGTACAGCTTCCGGGTCATGTGGCCAGCATGACTAAGCCGCTTCTGGCGAAACCAGAGCAGCGCACAGAAACGCCGTTTACCTTCCCTCCGGAGCGGTACCTATTTATCTACTTGCACTTTGATGTGCTTTCAAACTGCTAGGTGGGCAGGAGCAGGGACCGAGCAACGGGAGCTCACCCCATCGCGGGGATTCGAATCGCCGACCTTCTGATCGGCAAGTCCTAGGCTCTGTGGTTTAACCCACAGCGCCACCAGAACAGTACCCAAATAGCACTTTGGGTAGAGTTTTTTTTCACCCTGAACTCACTGCCGTTCTAAGAGAACAAGGGAGGTGTTCATGGTGAGTTCTGGCACCTCTTTTTCTAGAAAAATAGCACTGTGTACAGGAACTTATTAAAAGTCACCAAGTAGCAAGCTAGCCTGTAGCTGCTCCTAATACAAGTATAGTATTAGGTATTGTATCCTGTTTGTCTTCACTGCCTTGTCGTGGCGAAGGGGCTTGAATAACTCAGAGAAGCTATGAACTATGCCGTGCAGGGCCACCCAAGATGGACAGGTCATACTGGAGAATTTTAACCAAACGTGATCCACCTGGAGCAGGAACCGGCAAGCCACTCCAGTATCCCTGCCAAGAAAACTCCATGGACAAAGACAACAGGCACATAAAAGTTATGACGCTGGAAGATGAGCCTCTCAGGTCGGAAGGCATCCAACATGCTACTGAGGAAGAGCAGAGGTCAAGTACAAGTAGATCCAGAGCTGATGAAGTGGCTGGGCCAAAGCTGAAAGGACGCTCAGTTGCGGATATGCCTGGAAGCGAAAGGAAAGTCCAATGCTGTAAAGAAAAATATTGCATAGGAACCTGGAATGTAAGAACCATGAACCTTGGTAAGCAGGATGTGGTCAAAAATGAGATGGCAAGAATAAATATTGACATCCTGGGCATCAGTGAATTAAAATGGACGGGAATGGGAGAATTCAGTTCAGATGACCATCATATCTACTACTGTGGGCAAGAAACCCATAAAAGAAAAGGAGTGGCCCTCATAGTCAACAAAAGAGTGGCGAAAGCTGTACTGGGATGCAATCTCAAAAATAATAGGATGATCTCGATACAAATCCAAGGCAGACCTTCTAACATCACAGTAATCCAAGTTTATGCACCAACTACCGGTGCTAAAGAAACTGAAATTGACCAATTCTATGAAGACTTACAACACCTTATAGAAGTGACACCAAAGAAGGATGTTCTTCTCATTATAGGGGATTGGAATGCTAAAGTAGGGAGTCAAGAGATAAAAGGAACAACTTGCAAGTTTGGCCTTGGAGATCAAAACGAAGCAGGGCAAAGGCTAATAGAGTTCTGCCAAGAGAACAAGCTGGTCATCAAAAAAACTCTTTTCCAACAACACAAGAGACGACTCTACACATGGACATCACCAGATGGGCAGCATCGAAATCAGATTGATTATATTCTCTGCAGCCAAAGATGGAGAAGCTCTATACAGTCAGCAAAAACAAGACCTGGAACTGACTGTGGCTCAGATCATCAGCTTCTTATAGCAAAATTCAAGCTTAAACTGAAGAAAGTAGGAAAAACCACTGGGCCGGTAAGATACAATTGAAATCAAATCCCTTATGAATACACAGTGGAAGTGAGGAACAAGTTTAAGGATTTAGATTTAGTGGACAGAGTGCCTGAAGAACTATGGATGGAGGCTCATAACATTATACAGGAGACAGCAACGAAAACCATCCCAATGAAAAGGAAATGCAAGAAAGCAAAGTGGCTGTCCAACGAGGCCTTACAAATAGCGGGGGAGAGAAGGCAAGCAAAATGCGAGGGAGATAGTGAAAGATACAGGAAATTGAATGCAGATTTCAGAAAAATAGCAAGAGGAAAGAGGGCCTTCTTAAATGAGCAATGCAAAGAAATAAACAACAGAATGGGAAGAACCAGAGATCTGTTCAAGAAAATTGGAGATATGAAAGGAACTTTTTGTACAAAGATTACCATAATAAAGGACAAAAGTGGTAAGGACCTAACAGAATCAGAAGACATCAAGAAGAGGTGGCAAGAATACACAGAGGAATTATACCAGAAAGATTATACCAGAAAGATCTCGTACACCCCAGGTAGTGTGGTTGCTGACCTTGAGCCAGACATCCTGGAGAGTGAAGTCAAATTAGCCTTAGAAAGCACTGCAAATAACAAGGCCAGTGGAAGTGATGATATTCTAGCTGAACTATTTAAAATTTTAAAAGATGATGATGTTAAGGTGCTACACTCAATATACCAGCAAGTTTGGAAAACTCAGCAGTGGCCAGGGGACTGGAGAAGGTCAGTCTATATCCTAATCCCAAAGAAGGGCAGTGCCAAAGAATGTTCCAACTACCACACAATTGCATTCATTTCACACGCTAGCAAGGTTATGCTTAAAATTCTACAAGGCAGGCTCAAGCAGTATGTGGACCGAGAACTCCCAGAAGTGCAAGCTGGATTTCGAAGGGGCAGAGGAACCAGAGACGAAATTGCAAACATGCGCTGGATTATGGAGAAAGCTAGAGAGTTCCAGAAAAACATCTACTTCTGCTTCATTGACTATGCAAAAGCCTTTGACTGTGTCGACCACAGCAAACTATGGCAAGTTCTTAAAGAAATGGGAGTGCCTGATCACTTCACCTGTCTCCTGAGAAATCTCTATGTGGGACAAGAAGCTACAGTTAGAACTGGGTATGGAACAACTGATTGGTTCAAAATTGGGAAATGAGTACGACAAGGCTGTATATTGATTGTCTCCCTGTTTATTAAACTTATATGCAGAATTCATCATGCAAAAGGCTGGGCTCCATGATCACTGCAGATGGTGACAGCAGTCACGAAATTATAAGACGCCTGCTTCTTGGGAGAAAAGAAATGACAAACCTAGACAGCATCTTAAAAAGCAGAGACATCACCTTGCCAACAAAGGTCCGTATAGTTAAAGCTATGGTTTTCCCAGTAGTGATGTATGGAAGTGAGAGCTGGACCATCAAGAAGGCTGATTGCCGAAGAATTGATGCTTTTGAATTCTGGTGCTGGAGGAGACTCTTGAGAGTCCCATGGACTGCAAAAAGATCAAACCTCTCCATTCGGAAGGAAATCAGCCCTGAGTGCTCACTGGAAGGACAGATCCTAAAGCTGAGGCTCCAATACTTTGGCCACCTCATGAGAAGAGAAGACTCCCTGGAAAAGACCCTGATGTTGGGAAAGATGGAGGGCACAAGGAGAAGGGGACGACAGAGGGCAAGATGGTTGGACGGTGTTCTTGAAGCTACGAACATGAGTTTGACCAAGCTGCAGGAGGCAGTGGAAGACAGGAGTGCCTGGAGTGCTCTGGTCCATGGGGTCACGAAGAGTCGGACACGACTAAACAACTAAACAACAACAACATCCCAATTGCATTTTTTGCCTATTAGAAGTTGCCAAGCCAATAATAAGATTCTCTTCTAAGTTAAGAACATCAAAGCTTCTCCTGGGGAGATTCTTCCATCTTTCCTTCTCAAGTGATACAGGATGAGTTGATGGTGAGTAGCAATTTAAAAACAAAGCCGTTTGATCCACCAATTTAAAAACCCTGCTGCAGTGTGTTCACAGATAGCTTTTTAGAATAGGCATGGGGAGATAAGATAAGAATCACAGGCAAGAACACAAACATCCATCAGGCTTACACTTAAAACGGATTTCGCATAATGGCACAGACCCAGAGTGAGAGCTAGCGCAAATCAGAACAGATACCAGCTTTTGTTGGGCTGTTTAGTTGTGGTGTGTTGTTATCTCCCACCAAAACATTTCTGCAGAAGGCAATTCATCACTTCTTCCCATTCAGCAAGACCAACTTACAAGGATAGCGTACTGCCTCTTTCACAATGCCCTGCGGTTCCATTAAAGCCCTAATTTAACACAGATAACTTCTTGCAAGGGATGGAACTGATTCAGCCTACACCATTCTGTGACCTTGCAAATGTTCCTTAGGAAGCAGCTGGCAAAACTCAGCCTTGGCCCAAGCCCACTGGTCTTTCTCCATTGTCCTGAGCAGCACTGCTGCAGCTGCTGGCAACACGCTCAGATCCTAAGTGGACAGAGCACCAGAACATGGAAGATCAACACTGCTGATGGGCCTCAGGCTTTGAGGTCATGGCTTGTGCTCAGAAAAAGGCGAGAGAGAAACAGAATGCCAACTCAGGTGTGCTTGCGTTGTCATTTTGCTATGCATTTACAGTGGTACCTCGGGTTACATACGCTTCAGGTTACATATGCTTCAGGTTACAGACTCCGCTAACCCAGAAATATTATAATATTATAATATTATCTCAGGTTAAGAACTTTACTTCAGGATGAGAACAGATATTGCGTGGCAGCAGCAGGAGGCCCCATTAGCTAAAGTGCTGCTTCAGGTTAAGAACAGTTTCAGGTTAAGAACGAACCTCCAGAACGAATAAAGTACTTAACCTGAGGTACCACTGTACTGAAAGAACTACCATCCCTGGGAAGGCCTATATACCTGGAGGGTGGGACCATTCCCCCGCTGAAGATGTGCCTTATTTTGGTTGCAATCTGATGTGCACATACTTAGAAGAAAAACCCAGTGACAATGAAGTCAAAGGGACTCCCTGCTGGGTAAATATACTTCAAACAGAGCTGTTAATTATCAATAGATGGTCCACTTGCAGTTCTGAGCAATGAAGGAAACAAATTCCTACAGACATCTTGATGTCCAGCATGAGAAAAGATTGCTGGACTGGATGGGCCTTCGATCTTATCCATCAGAGATATTCTGAATGTTAAAGGGACAAGGTGGAGAGCTCTGGGATTTGGAGTACCGTATTTTTCGCTCTATAAGATGCACCTTTCGCCCCTCAAAAATTAAGGGGAAATGTTATAATTTGGACTAATTGACTTGATGTGTTTAATTTGGAAATATGAAACTTACTAAAAAATATTTTTTAAAAAACAATAAAAATTAAGGGGAAATGTGTGTGCATCTTATGGAGCAAATGCAGGCTCCTTGGCTTCAGCGATAGCAACGTGAAGCCTCCGAAGCGCAAAGGGAGAGCTCCCCCCATGCTCTGGAGGCTTTGCGTTGCTTTCGCTGAAGCCGCCTGAAGCCCCCGGAGTGCAGCGGGAACTCCCGCTGCGCTCCAGGGGCTTCAGGCAGCTATCTGCAAGCCTTTGGAGCACAGCGGGAGTTCCTGCTGCGCTCAGAAGGCTTGCGGATAGCCACCTGAAGCCTGGAGAGCGAGAGGAGTCGGTGCACACCCATCCCTCTTGCTCTCCAGGCTGCTCTTCGCTGGAGAGGCGCTGCACAGTTTTCCCTCTCTGCGCAGCGCCCCTCCAGTGAAGCGGGAGGAGAAATGGTAGGGGCTCCGTTTCTCCTACCGCTTTGCTGAAGGGGCGCTGCGCAGAGAGGGGGAGAATTCCCCCCCCCTTCTCCCCCTCCTATGGTCCGGTGCGTCCTATAGAGCGAAAAATACTGTAAGTGAAAGGACAGATTCGGAGTAAGCATAGCTAACTCACTGGGAATGGGTACCCATTAAGGGAGAGCTTAATACAGAATGTGTGCACAGTTTGTGGAGACAAGTAGTTGCTCTGGAAATTACCATGTAGATAAATTGAATTTCCCTTAAAAAGTAGCATGGGATCACATCATGGGGAAACGGCACCCATGCTACTGGGGGCATAGTATCATTCTGTCAGCACACCCACGAAGGAGGGGGCTGAGATCTCCTTCAGAAACCAAGTATCCCGTTGAGGCATGAGACCTTTTCAAGAACGGAAAAAATACAACTTAAAAGCTAAGTATTGTTTTCTCTCATTCACTGCTGCTGACTTAGCCCCTTGCTTTGTTTAGAGCAAATAAACAGCAGCCCAGGCTCTCTCACCATTGCTCGAGCCTCCTCTCGTATGGATGGAATAGCGAGGATGCTGTAAAGTGCCCCATTCACGTACGGATGAATCTGCAAATGAAAATCAATGTATAAGCCCATTTCCCACCACCTGAGACACTGTCTAATGCTCATCCTCTTCTGTCCCACCTCCCCTCAAGAACCACATCTTCAGCACTGCCTTCCCAAGCTGCCCTGCACCTTTGCTTGTTCTTCCTTAACTCACCATGTATTATTATGGCTAAAAGTGCAATGTACAAGCCAGGAAGTCCCCAGGTCATACCGTATTTTTCGCTCTATAAGACACACTTTTTCCCTCCTAAAAGTAAGGGGAAATGTGTGCGCGTCTTATGGAGCGAATGCAGGCTGCGTTGCTTTCGCTGAAGCTAGAACTGCAAGAGGGATTGCTGCGCAGCAATCCCTCTTGCTGTTCTGGCTTCAGGGATAGCCACGCAAAGCCTCTTCAACAACATTTGATTCAGAATATTTTTTTTCCTTGTTTTCCTCCTCTAAAAACTAGGTACGTCTTATGGTCGGGTGCGTCTTATAGAGTGAAAATACGGTATTTCACTTCCACCATTCACTCAATTGGAGACCTTAGGCAAGTCAACCTCTCTGAGTCTCTATCCCCAGGGTGCAATTTGGAGGGATTAAGTCTGACCTACCTTGCAAAGATGTATAAGATCAGAATACAAAGAATAAGATAAGAATATGAAACCCTTTGAATACGAAACACTATCCATTTTAGCCACGAGATGTTCCACACAAGTGTTCTCAAAGCCGTTTAAATAAAAAGTGAACACACTATAAAAACACAGCAATAAAAAATAATCATGTTTCCTGTCGCAATTGAACTGATTTATCAACAAAGTCCTAAATGGCTTGTTACCAGGATGCTTAAAAGACTGTCACTACCACCTGACCATTGTCATTCACTAAGGCGGTGGTTCTCAAACTTTCTTCTCTGGGCCACACTTTCAGAAAAAAATTGCTTGTGCTACACCCAGTTTTTTTATTGATAAAGAAATATATTCTGAAACAAAAAGAAACACCCAGTAGCAGTGCTTCATTTATAACACAGAACACAACTATTTTATAATATGATCACAGGACATCCAGAAAGTTTAAAACAATGCAGCTACGTAAGAACAGGAATCATTCTCAAAGTACATGTATGCACCTTAAGTATGTACACAAATGCAATGGAAGGTGTGAGCTTGCTTTTGCTGGGAAATCTCATTTATATATCAGGTCTAATTTGAGACAAACAAATTCTCATCTCCTCATCAACACAGAGAGCCCTTTTTTGTGATCTTTCACATTTGTCAAAGTTGAAAGTACCTGTTCACAACAGTATGTCCTGGAAAACTGCAAAAGAATACCCAATGCTCATGAAGAGAGGCGTGGATACTATACTATACGTCGTTGAAATGATCAATTTTTTCTTTGATTGCCCTTGAATCTTCCCGCCATCTTCTCCTGCCAAACCAGTGTGGTGCGGCACACCCTTTGAGAACCACTGCACTAAAGTTAGGTGGGGAGGCCCTTCTGCATCTCCTGCCACCATCTAAAGCAGTGGTGGCCAAACTTGGCCTTCCAGCAGTTGTTGGACTACAACTCCCATCATCCCTAGCTAACAGGACCAGCGGTCAAGGATGGTGGGAACTGTAGTCCCCAAACAGCTGGAGGGCCAAGTTTGGCCACCACCGGTCTAAAGTGTGGTCAACAGGAAGGCAGGATACGGTTTTCCACCACTGAACCCAGGCTGTGAAATTCTTTGCTCCACAAGAGTTCTCCAGTCGTACAGTTCCAGGTACAAAGGCAACCTTCTCCAAACCGGAGCCCACCAGCTATTTTGGATGGCAGTTGCCATCAGCCGCTGCCACCAAGGTGCTGCTGCTATTAATGCAATACTTTCAGTTTGCAAATTGCCCTCCAAAGCCACGGAAGACGGTGGCTCTGTGTCCTGACATCTCCAGAAGCTGAGATCTGGAATCGTGAGAGCAACATGTGGGTTTCTGAAAGAGGACCGCATGACACAGAGCGTTGTGACTCAGGGTCAGAGAGATACTTTGAAGATAATTCCAGGAACTGGCAGTCTGGAATCCAAATGGGCTTGGTAAGAACGATACAGCTGTCTGACATTTCTTACTTTTTCTGTTACCCTTTGAGAATTCTAAAAAGAGGGTGGAGGGAAGAAGACTACCTTTGCAGAGTCCAGATACCATATTTTTCGCTCTATAAGACGCACCAGACCACAAGACGCACCTAGTTTTTGGAGGAGGAAAACAAGGAAAAAAAATATTCTGAATCTCAGAAGCCAGAACAGCAAGAGGGATCGCTGCGCAGTGAAAGCAGCAATCCCTCTTGCTGTTCTGGCTTCTGGGATAGCTGCGCAGCCTGCATTCGCTCCATAAGACGAACACACATTTCCCCTTATTTTTTAGGAGAAAAAAAGTGAGTCTTACACAGCAAAAAACCCGGTAATTTCCCAAGATGAAGAACTTCAATTCGCCACCAAGGTATTTTCAGAAACAGTCACACACCCAGGTTTTTATTTGCAATAAATAGAAGATGTTCTGTTTTGATTTCTAAAAGTATTTTATCTTTGCCTCCTTCCTTCTTTATACCTGCAAGTATTAGCTATAAAATTACCTCGTGGTTCTCGTGGCCAAGGAGATCTGAGAGAACTTTGAGGACCTCGTTTGCAATGTTCACACACATTTTCTTCCCTGTGGAGGTTCAAAACAGAGACAAAATTCCATCGAGTCAAATGCATTCCTTAAAAGGAGAAGATGGCATTTTGAATTTCTGACCCATTAATATAACCTGGGCTACCCTTCGAGATCTTAACTGCCTTGAGTCCCTGTCAGGGAAAAATGGGAGGTATAAACAAATATATAAGAAGACGACAAAGAAGAAGAATTAACAGCACAACCTTTGGGATTTTTGAGATTTAGACCAAAAAGAGCCTGCTGGATCAGGCCAAGTTACAGGGAACCAGGCAGAGGGCCTTCTCGGTGGTGGCACCGGCCCTGTGGAACACCCTCCCACCAGATGTCAAAGAGAACAACAACTACCAGACTTTTAGAAGACATCTGAAGGCAGACCTGTTTAGGAAAGCTTTTAATGTTTGATGTATTACTGTATTTTAATATTTGATTGGAAGCCGCCCAGAGTGGCTGGGGAAGCCCAGCCAGATGGGCGGGGTATAAATAATACATTTATTATTATTATTATTATTATTATTATTACCCATCTAGCCTAGCATCCTGCTCTCACAGTGGTCTACCAGATACCTGAAGGAAGAGCTGGAAGACATCGTTTTGGCTACCACAGAAGTAAATGCTACTGAGTTGGATGTGCTAATGGTCTGACTCAGTAGAAGGCACCAGGGAGGGTGGGAGGTGCTTGTGGGGTTTTCTGCCTCAGGTGCCAAAGAGGTTGGCTGCTATTAGGAACTGGGAGCAGGACTGCAATTTGCTTCAGGCAGCAAAATCTACTGTGCTGGCACTAAGTCAGCATTGTCTAGGGTTGAGTCTTTCCCACTCTCTGCTTAAAAAGGTAAAGGGACCCCTGACCATTAGATCCAGTCATGACCGACTCTGGGGTTGCGGCGCTCATCTCGCTTTATTGGCCGAGGGAGCCAGTGTACAGCTTCCAAGTCATGAGGCCAGCATGACTAAGCCACTTCTGGCAAACCAGAGCAGCGCACGGAAACGCTGTTTACCTTCCTGCCGGAGGGGTACCTATTTATCTACTTGCACTTTGACGTGCTTTCGAAATGAAAGGTGGACAGGAGCAGGGACCGAGCAACAGGAGCTCACCCAGTCGCAGGGATTCGAACCGCCAACCTTCTGATCGGCAAGCTAGGGGTTGGCAAAACCAGTCCCCACTGGGGGTTCAGGGGCACTAAAATCACCTATCAGTCCTAGGCTCTATGGTTTAACCCACAGCACCACCCGCATACTTTCACTCTCTGCTTACCTGATCCAATTTGAATGATATACAAGCCATTTTATCCGCACTGGGTTTCCAAACAAATTCACAACAGACATCTGAGCAAACTAACGCAGGTCCTATTAGGCCACCTTTGACATGTGTGTGATTGAAAGGCCTTTGCCCCACAGATTCCTGCTTCTGGGCCCCCTCACCACTGGGATGTGCCCCACCCTACCCCAGAAAGCTCACCATGGGGAAATGCAGTCCCCAGGCTAAAAAAAAAGGCCTCCCATCGCCGCTGCACATAATATTTCCTTACACGAACTGAAAGATACCTGAGCTCCGAAGGCAGAGGTTCATGAGCAAGGCTACAGAGTAGGCCAAAGTATAATCAGACATGCTGTCTGTATCTTTTAGTGCATCCACCAACCACAGGATAAGCCCATCTTTGATCATAGTCGACTGCAGAGCCCGCCTGGGAATTCAAAGACAGCGACAAACGTTTGTTTGTTGATTATTATTAATAATCAATTAATAATCTCTGTGAGAACAGGATGCTGAGGTAGATGGACCTCTTGACCCGATCCTGAGGGGCTCCTCTTAACATTCAAAAATCTGCCACTTGAAATCCATCACCTCCACTTAGCTTGCATCCAGTGAGAAAATTTGCAAGATACAATCTCCTGGGATAACTAATTTGTGGCACATTGTGATCCCATCACACAGTGAAGCATTTCACAAGACTGCTCAGCATGCTAACTGCAGGAAAAGCCAGCTCGTGATGTCTTAAACTGTGTACAAAGTGGTCCCATGAAATAGCCCTAAATCAGTTATCAGGGTGAGAAGAAGGAACCCAGAAGGAAAGAAGGGGCTTTTTTTCTGTTTTTAAGCTACGAAGCCATAAATAGTCCCGATAGCAAGGCAGTTAATGTTTCACTCCCTTCTTTATGCCTCTGTCGCTCTCACCCCTTTCTTCAAATGCTAAAATAAACTACGACCCATAAAAAGAGCTAATGAAGGGATGTATTTATGGTTATTGCAGCAGCTGATACTGCTGGGGCCTATTTTCTCCTTTCTCCAGGCAGACCCTTGGCTTATTTAACTCTTTCCTCACCCAGCTTACTCTGCTTGGCGTAAGGTGCCACCAGTGGACACTCTTGCCAATTACTCAAAACTCAATGTACCGTATTTTTTGCTCTATAAGATGCACCCGACCATAAGACGCACCTGGTTTTAGAAGAGGAGAACAAGGAAAAAAATATTCTCTTGCTCTCTGCACAGCGCCTCTCCAGCAAAGCGGGAGGAGAAATGGAAGGGGCTCCGTTTCTCCTGCCGTTTCGCTGAAGGGGTGCTGCGCAGCTCTCCCTCTCTGCACGGCGCCTCTTCAGCACTGAAGAGGCGCTGCACAGAGAGGGAAAGCTGCGCAGCGCCTCTCCAGCGAAGCAAGGTCAGAACAGCAAGAGGGATCGCTGCGCAGCGATCCCTCTTGCTGTTCTGGCTTCTGGGATAGCTGTGCAGCCTGCATTCACTCCATAAGACGCACACACATTTCCCCTTACTTTTGAGGAGGGAAAAAGTGCGTCTTATAGAGCGAAAAAATACTGTAATCTGAATGCACCTGTCCTAACATAAACCCCCCCCCAACAAATGGAGGAGGCAGCTGAGAAACATTCAAACACAATGATTCCAAAGTTGGATACAAACATTTGTGCCCCGGCTGCTTTTCAAAAAGATTGGAAGCTTCAGCTGCCACAGACATAGCAGCCAAGGAAGAAGGCAGTCGGATTGTTACTGTCATGAAGTAGTGATCCTGTGAGCAAGTATCGCTGGGGGGGGGGGGTCAGGCAGGTGGTAACAATTAGTCCCCAAAGTGGGAACATGCGATGGGTCTGGCTGGTTGCCAGCATTCCGCAGCCCCTATAAATCTTTGCTGTACTGTTTTTAACATTTGATTGGGAGCCGCCCAGAGTGGCTGGGGAGACTCAGCCAGATGGGCGGGGTATAAACAATAAATTATTATTATTTATTATTATTTATTATTATTCTTATTTTTATTACCTGCCAGGGAAGGGAGAGAAAACACCGTATTTTAGACTTGCTGTCTGATGTTCTGTAGCTGGCGCCAGAGAAGATGCCAACAAAGCCTGGTAACCCGTTTGGTGCCTGCGTGTGACTGATTAGTAGCTTGGAGGGAGGACTCGGAAAAGCGGCCCCCTCCCTTGACAATTGTCACCCTAGTGCTGTTTCAGCTACGCTGGCTCAGAATTGGCTTTCAAATCCAATTCACAGTGCCTCAAACAGTACGGGACCAGTGGTGCAGGGAGTCCCAGTGGCACCAGGGATGGGTCCCGCAAGCGCCACTCCACAGGGTGGGACATTCAGGGGGGTGGGGTGTGCCACCGAAGCTGCGTCCTTCCCAGGCATCCTCCACCTAGAGGGCAGATGCCAGCCCCGCGCTGCCTTTTTGGGACAGCTGAGGGGGAGGCAATAGGTGTGGGACTGGAAGGTGCTGCACCTTTGGGTCTGATGTGCTGCCCCCAAGGTAAGTGCTGCCTGGTGTGCCCCACTCCCTTCTTTGCTACTGCCAGGATATCTTAAGGACCGCCTCTTTCTGTGTGACTGCTCTTGTACTCAATAAACGAATGAAGGCCCTGCTGGTTCTCCTCCGTCCCCCACTGTCTCAACTACAAACAGCAGGGCCTTCTCAGTGGCCACTCCTAGGCTGCGGAAGGCCCCTTGCAAAAAGGCCTGCATGTCTAGCCCATTTCCCAGAAGGTGGAAGAAGTAACAAGGGGATCCTCTGTCTCGGACCTGGGCCTTACCAACAAGGAGGAACTGATCTAAAGGGCCGTCACATGGACGATGGAGCAAGCTTTTTTTCTGCCGCTCCAGAGGCTGGGACCCAAACTGTTGGATTCAAGTTACAAGAAAGGAGATTCCGACCAAACATCAGAAATAACTTTCTGACAGCAACATACATTCAACAGTGGAACGGACTACATTTCAGTGCAAAAGACAACAAATCCAGCCCCTCCGTGGATTATAAGATTTGCATCATATAATCACTTTATATTTAAGAATAGTTCAGTCAAGTATGTTTATTTCTTTGTTAGATATCATGTCACTGATTCTAAGGCAGGCTTCCTCAAACTTGTCCCTCCAGATGTTTTGAGACTACAATTCCCATCATCCCTGACCACTGGTCCTGCTAGCTAGGGATCATAGGAGTTGTAGGCTAAAAACATCTGGAGGGCCAAGGTTGAGGAAGCCTGCTCTAAGGCTTTAAAAAGGTTGATTTCACAAGTCTACTGCTTTAATCAATCCTCTATTGTTTGGCATCTATAGATATATTTTTCCCAAAGTGTGTAATGAGGATGCATGGGTCACTTATGTATTTCTCCCCAACATGAACTCTGGAATGTTTTGATATCAGATGGTTTGTTTTAATGTTCTGTCTGTATAAATATCAAAAAGTATGCGCAATGATCACTAAAACGAGATAAAGGGATGCGTAAGTTGAGTATGATTATGCTGGAAAAGGCAAATCACTTTGCCAACCAAGCTCCCTCTGAGCTCTCTCCCACCTCCAGCTCTAAGCGATGCTCCTGTCATCAGCTCTGGAGTGCTCTGATGACAGTTATATGAAAATCAGGCCTTCTTTCGTCCCTGAATGCAACCTAACAAGCCTGCATTTCCTTTCCTGCCGCCAGCAGGGCCCCTCTGCTTTCATCACCTGAGGCTGAGTTTCTGCAAAGCCCCCAGGACGTTCTCTCGGGTAAGGGAATACTTGTCTTCGGCTTTCAGCCTTTCTTCCAGCATTCGGAGCAGCCGGGGATTCTGGGAAAGGTAGATTCGGCCTGGATAAAACAGGGCGAAGAATGAGACAGAGGAGAGCATCTCGGGGAAGGAACAGGCCCCTGAGATACAGTTTCTAAACGATTCTTGCAAGATTCATCCCAAATTGTACCCTTGCTGGGGTTTCCGCCCCTTAGATCTTGTTTCTCTTTCTTGTGCATTGCTGGGGGGGGGGACCTTTCTACAACCAGAACTTGAGGATAACCTTGGCTGCATCAGAGGGAAAAGTGGAACAGCCTGGCTAGGACAAAGTCTTCTCCATGAACTCCACTTGGCCATTCCACTTGGCTGCATTGGAGAGGTGAGGCTACAAGGCCTCTTCCACTGGCTTGGCTAGAACCGTGTCATCCATCTCCTTCTGTCTAATAACCATCCCCACTAGGAGCCATTCCCACCAAGTGGCATCCGAGGGAGAGCTGGGAGAGTGAGCCCCCACTTCACCCACCTGGCTAGGCCAGCTGCCATGTGATCCTTCCCTCCCAGGACTGTTTCATTCACTGGTCACAGAGCTTAGATTTAATTACTTTCCTCTAACCTCACTGCCCCCTTTCCCTTTCGTAAGATCTATATTAAATGGTAAACCATCGTTTTAAAACTGTGAGCCACCTTGGCTGAATTGACAGAAAGCCCATATATAAAGGCAATAAAAAATTTAGAACGGCAAATCAGCCGTACCTGGGCAAACGTAAGAGTCTCTCTTTAAACATTTATTCTCTTTCTATTGGCCTTACGGCCGCCTCAGCATCCAACATCACCTCCCTGCCCTCTGTTTTATGGGAAACCCTACATCTGATGAAAACAAGTTTTGTGCAATTTAAAAGCCTGCTTCCAGCACTTCTGGGTGCCCTTTGACCCAATAAAAGTATTGCCTCACGTGCTTTGCAGTTGTTCTTCTTCTGCAGTCAACACACCTCTAGGGTACCCACCAAGGAGCTGGACTTTAAACAAGCCCTCAATAGGGACAAAAGATGATGAACTTCCACACAATGAACTTCCACGCACAAGAACAATGAGCGTTGTTTTGACTTTTCCCCCACAAGCACCCTGCCCCATAATCTTAAGCTTCTCCTCCGATCTCAAGCTAAGATCTGTATGTGTGTGTGCACATGCACCGCAGAACCCTAGATTGCTCTCGGCTGTGCCATTGAGACAGTGTCCCTGTGCAGGAAGAGCAGCCATGCTGCACATACAGTGATACTTCGTGTTATGTACTTACATCAGTTCCGGAGGTCCGTTCGTAACCGGAAACTGCTCATAACACGAGGTGCGCTTTCACTAATGGTGCCTCCCGCTGCTGCCGTGCCGCCAGAGCGCGACTTCCGCTCGCATCACGGGGCAAAGTTCGCAACAAGGGGCATCTACTTACAGGTTAGCGGAGCATGTAACCTGAAGCATTCATAAGGAGGATGGTACTTAACACGAGGTATTACTGTATATGGTTTCATCCAAGATGCTGGCTGACAGATGCCCCGTGCAATGGCATTCCGTCAAACTGCAAGATCTACAGCGCAGTCCAGCCACAGACCTTGATGCCACATATCTCTGCATGACACTGCGCCACACCAGGCTGCCCGTCCTTATGTCCTGCCATCTCAGACTGCCTTCACTGCTTTATGCCAGTTTCCCACAAGAAGGCATAAAGGGCACAAAGTGAAGCCATCAGATGTCAAGGAGATAAAGAACTACACAACTTTTTAGAAGACATCTGAAGGCAACCCTGTATTGGGAAGTTCTTAATGTCTGGCGTTTTTCTATGTTTGTGCTGGAAGCCACCTATTTTCATTAGTAGTAGTAGTATTAATTTAGGGATGCTGAAAATAATTGTGAATGTGACAATTCTGGCGATACTAAAATCACTCTAAGTTAGCCACGTAATAAAAGGCCTCATCCAAAAGGCCTGCAAGTCAGGTACTTATTGGAAGAGAGAGCCTGCATTACAGCCAAGTCTCCTCCTGGGCTGGAAACCACGTGAGCTTAAGAAAGCCAATCCATAGCTGTCAACTTACAGATTTGAAAATAAGGGACCAGCAGCCTCGAAAATAAGGGATCAGCAGCCAAAATAAGGGATTTTCCCAGCACAGGTATGTTCAACTTCTGAGCCCTTCCGAGCCAAAGGCAGAAAGCCCAGCCAGCAGCCAAATGAAGCCTCAAGCGGTGGTTCCCACAGCGCAGCAACCCGGCAAAGGGGATGCAGCAAGGAAAACCACTGTCACCTCTCCGCTGGGAAGCGCTGAGCAAAGGCAAGTCCCCAGGCAATGTGGCCGATTTGATTGGCACAAGGCATGCAAGCTCCACCCCCAGTCGTTCTTAGACTCCTTATTGGGTGAGCAACGCAGCCAAGCAACACAGTTGAGGAGCCTCCCTCCTCCCTGGCCAGCAGGGAGGGAGGGAGGGAGGGAGAGGAGCTGCTTCCTTTGAAACCTGGGAAATTTAAGGGACATCATCAATAAGGGACAGCAGCGGGACACGGCGCTGGGATAAGGGAGTTTCCCGCCAAATAAGGGATGGTTGACAGCTATGAGCCAATCCCCTTCCCTGCCTGTTTAGCTCCCAGGACCTGCTATCTGGGCAATAATCACTAGCAGGGACCACCTCTGCATTGCACCTTGGTGGGAGTGTGCATGCTCTGCATGCAGAGGGTGCTATGCCATTCCAGGTCTGCGAAAGTCCTCATCTCTGATCCTGGAGCACTGCTGCTTGTCAGTGTAGACTGGGATGGCTAACCTGTGGCCCCTCCACATGTTGATGGACTGCAACTCCCATCGCCCCTGACCATTGCCTATTGACTGGCTGGGGTAAGTGTCAAGCAACAGCTAGAGGCCTGCAGGATAGCCACCTCTGGTGTAGACAATACTGAGCTTGGTGGGCTGATGCTCAGATTCAATATATGGAGGGTTTCTATGTTAGTGTCAGACTGACTGGTGTGTTCCACTTCCTTGCCAGCACTGGGTCTTAAGCACTGGGTCCCTCGGCCTGAAGTGAAATGTGTGTCACGCCCCACAGTTGCCTTTGACTGGACTTAACCATCCGGGGGTCATTTACCTTACCTTAAGCAATGACACGACCCATTAGCACACTTACATATAAATACTACGAGCCAACAGAGTTGAAAAGCAGCTACCTTGGTAGCCGTTCTTACCTTCAGCCAGTGAAGCAAATGCATTGATAAGCCTGGCTGTATATTGACGGACAACCTCGCTCTTTGATTGTATCAGCATTAACACGCTTCTCTGCAGGAGACAAAAAGACAATTCAGTGCTTGAGTCTTGAAATTATCTCTCTCTCTCTCTCTATATATATATCAATGAGATATATATCTCGGCAAAGACTGTGTCACAAGTAGCTGAGTTGAACAATACACAAAGAGAGGCATCTCTGTTGATTATTAGGCAAATGGGTGCCATGCCCTCGTCTGATGCTGGCTTGCAGGGAGCTAGATTCCTAGGACAGGGGGCTGACTAAACTCAAGAGGATTACGGTAGCAGTCAGATATCAGGGCACCCCAGAAATGAAGAAGCTGGGGTCAGGCCCAGTGAGGCAATCTAAAAGCAGGTGGTTCCCATATCTGTGAGGCAAATCCAAGGACACAGGAGAGCAGTCCAAAGGTGTGTAGGGTTTTCCACGGGCAGGGCGTGAGCAGTAGGAAAGGGCAGGAAGCAGGAACAAGAAACTGGGCTGCACTGAGCCAAGGCCTGTGTTGTTATTCCAACAACAAGCAGTCTTCAAGTGGGAACTTGTGTAGCCTGATCTTCCAGAGTAGCAATATTTAGCCCAGCCACCAAGTTTCTCTGCTTCTAAGCAGACCCTCTTCTTCCCAAGAAAGCCGGTTCTTATGGGCCTTGTGCCTCTTCTGACACTGGCATTCCCAGAAACCTAGCTGTGGGCTCCCCCACTGATCTCGGTTAAGATTCGCCACTGCTCACCTGGACATTGCTGTAGCAGTCCAGAAGGTCGTTGTTGATATAAGCCTGGAGAACGGTGTCTCTCTGCTCACCAGGATGGGATGTGGTCAGGCGCTATAAAAGAAGCACGGAGGAACAAGCATCAAGCGCACAGCTAGATCATCTATAATTAGTGAAATTATTTAGGCACAAGAAGGCAGCACCTCCTCCTCCTCTTTCTCTGCTAAACAATCATCCTCCAGGGCCGGCTCAAGACATTTTGTTACCTGAGGCCGAAGTCAAGATGGCACCCACTCCCAATTCCTACAGAAGCCAACCAGGCTTGCAGTTCAGTCCTACATCGATGCTGGCAACAGGACAGCATCCTCATTCCTTGCATCTGATGGAAGAAGGCTAGCTTGTGGGTTGCAGGCCAGGCCACGCATGGCACGTACAGCTCTATCCTCCAACATCTCACCACCACTCTTGGCCCCTACCCACAACTACTGCCCCCTGAGGTAGCTGCCCCACTCTTCTAAACAGCAGGAATTATGCAGCTTGCCAAAGGTGTGCACCTTCTGCATTTACACCAAAAGTACATAAACTGGTACTGGGCTGAGAATTCAGCATCCAGAGAAACTCAGATTTTCCTTCTTCTTTTGGTTAAAAAAAACCAAGCCCTCCTCTCTCAGAATTACAATAAAATGACAGATTTGTGGGAGGGCCTAGGCAGCAACAACATCGGAACATTTTGAGAGAAGGTCCACCTTCCCTCTAAGGTCATCAACTTGATTGCTCTGTTCCTTCCCATTGGGTCAAACAACCAAAAGGGAAGGATGGATGCTCTAGGGAGCAGCACCAGCCCTGCATCTACTGGAGGCTGGTCCGTTAGGGCTCACTGCCCCACTGATGTCAGTCTGCCCTTACCCAGTTCACACCCGGCGGAGGAGGAGGAGGAAGAAGAAGAAGAGGAGGAGGAGGAGGAGTTTGGATTTGATATCCCGCTTTATCACTACCCGAAGGAGTCTCAAAGTGGCTAACAATCTCCTTTCCCTTCCTCCCCCACAACAAACACTCTGTGAGGTGAGTGGGGCTGAGAGACTTCAGAGAAATGTGACTAGCCCAACGTCACCCAGCAGCTGCATGTGGAGGAGCAGAGAGGCGAACCCGGTTCACCAGATTACGAGTCCACCGCTCTTAACCACTACACCACCCTGGCTCTAGGGCATCTGGGGCAGCGTGCCCAGGGGCGGCGCAAGTCGCCCATAGGGGCAGGGTGCACCGTGGGGCCTCCAGAGCCTGCCTGCCTCCTCCCACTCAGCCGCCCTACAGCTGGGGGGGGGGGGAGGCAGCGGGCGGACTGGTTGGGCAGCGCAAAGCCTGCACACGCCCAAGCCACCACGTCTCTCCCAGGAGAGATGTGTGGCTCAGGCACGCTGCAGGTCCTGTGGTGAGTGCTGCCCGCCATTTTGTGTCTCCCCCCCCCTCCAGTGGTGATACCCAGGGCGGCCTGCACCCACCGCACCCCCCTTCCTCCGCCCCTGTTCACACCTGCCTGCCTTCTTATTTGTAACCAGTTCAGGGGGTGGCCCTGTCTGTCAGCTTCCTCCCCTTCCTTAGTCTCAGTGCTGCCCTTGTGAAACTGAGCAGGGAGAGGGGGGAAAACTCGAATTAGTTGGCTCCGCCTGTCCGTGTCTCTGGCTCTACCTCCTCCCGGTCTCTCTGCCTTCTGTCCTCCCACTTCCACTGTACCAGGCAGCACTCTCTGCTGCTCAAACTTAATTTCAGTGGGCGCTACGTCACTTGAAGCCTCCCTGTTTCCCCCCTCAACCAACCTCCCTTTTCAGCTCCTCAAATGGTTTTCTGCGACATGGAATTCAAATTTCCCCTCTGCATGTTCAAAGACTGGAAAGGGGCCAGAGTGAATTCTCTGCCCTGAAAGTCAAACAGGGTGAGGCAGTGCAGCCCAGAGAGGGCAAAGACAACAGCAAGCAGAATTTGGGACAGTCAAATGTGTCAAGAGAGACCAATTCATATCCAGGACTTGGAATGCTGCAACCTCATTTGGTGAGGATGGGGTGAGGTCACATTCCTTGCAAGAGACGCGCCTCTCTGTTCTCTAGCTCACCCACCCAGCGCAATGCCTGCAGCAAGAAGGTTTTCAGGCGGTCGCTCCCTTCAACCAGGTCTTTCTTTAGCTTCTCGTAATCCAAAGATGGCAAGAGCGGCACCTCCTGCATTTTCCTGCATGGCAAAATGAGAAAAGATGTACTCATGAAAAGCATAGTGACTTCTTTCAAAGTTGCACATTGATCCCAGCCAAGTGAGACATTAGGAGATGGAAAACCTGTGCAAGGAATGCACCACTTCAGACCAAAGGTGGAGGTTCGTGTGACTGAATATACCTCCATATTAAAAAATGAATTCTTGCACATAGAAAAAGGGGAAAGGTAGCCAGTGTGGTATAGTGGTTAAGAGCAGTAGACTCGTAATCTGGTGAACCGGGTTCGCTTCCCCGCTCCTCCACATGCAGCTGCTGGGTGACCTTGGGCCAGTCACACTTTGTTAGCCGCTTTGAGACTCCTTCGGGTAGTGAT
The DNA here is from genome assembly GCA_034642415.1 of Podarcis siculus. NCBI lineage: Eukaryota > Metazoa > Chordata > Lepidosauria > Squamata > Lacertidae > Podarcis > Podarcis siculus. The sequence continues at coordinate 2,100,405 of JAXCMG010000046.1, read as the reverse complement.
AAAGCGGGATATCAAATCCAAACTCTTCTTCTTCTTCTTCTAAGGCACGGCTAAAAACCCATCTCCATGACCTGGTAGCTTTCCGTGTGCAAGAATTTAATTTTTTTCAAGGAGGAATATTCCATCATGTGAATGCCCACCTGTCTTTTGAAGTGGTACAGTCCACAGAGGCTTACCACTTTTGTCTGAATTAGTTCACAGTATGTCCCCAGACCTATCTTTTCATTAGGGTGAGCTCCATCCCAAGATGCAGACTCTGCTCCTTTACAGATAAGCACAGTCCCGTGATCCTCTGCCCTGCGACCCACTGTGTTTGAAAGATTTTGATTGTTTCAAGCACCTTGACAATGATGCTGCAAGGAAGTGGTCATATCCCCTATGACCACCACTGACACTAGTTTTTCAGGTTACCCTAAACTGGTTTCCACTCAAGTGGGATTAGAAGGGCAGGCAGTTGTGGAGTACACTCACTTCCAGAGCCGTCTTACCCATAGGCGCCAGGGGTGCGGGGCACCCAGCCGCCGGGTTCTCAGGGGCGCCAGGCCGAGAGTCTGGGGCCCGAGAGTTGAGTCCGGGGAAGAGCCCACCCGTCAGTCGGGGCGCTGTGGTGGGCTCTTCTGCTGTGGGTGGCTCTGCACCGTGAGTTTGGGGGCGACCGAGCCAGCGGTCTGGGACTGGGCAACCTGGGGGGGGACACTCGGCGGATCTTTGCACCCTGGCACCGCATATGCTTAAGACAGCCCTGCTCACTTCCAAGAGGGTCAGATGAATGAAAGGAGTCTCCATTTCAGCTTTGACTTCTCAGTGCATTTCAGGTTACTGCCCAAATTATGCTTTTTAAAAATGAATAACAAATTTAAAAGAAAATTACTTACACGGGAACTAATGATGCTCTTAACATTGTTGAGGCCTGTAGTTAAAAAACAGAGAGACAGAGAGAAAGGGAGATTAAAAAAAATAAATCAAGATTTCCTTGGTTTACAAAAGTACGTGCATTGTCTCTTTTTCAGGTTGTGTTTTCTACAGATCAATTACATTTGCTGTAAGACATTAGTGCTGTATGCAATATAAGGTTGGGGAAGAAAAGAGGGGGTGGGGTGGTAAAAATTACATTCTTTTATTCAGTTTATGATTGGGGTTTTGTGTCTGCATCACTTTGGTAGGGGAGAGAGAGAGAGAGAGAGAGAGAGAGAGAGAGAGAGAGACTAAAGCAAAACCAAACCTTGGGTTTTTCTAGTGGCTACCAATACTCTTCCAAAATACAGTTTGGAAACCTTTATTAAAAATGTACCTTGCATCCAAGGCAGTTGTGATAAATTTAAAAACACCATAAAATATCTAGGATGATAAAGGCACTGCAAAAAAGCACTGCTAATCAGTGAAATAAGCAAAAAATAAAAATCACCATTGATCATTATCATGAAATGGAGAGGGAGGAGGGCGCCCTCACCATAATCCAAAAGTTTTGATGGGGGGTATTTTAAAGACCTATCATCAGGCTAGGACCACCACTGCCCACAAATCAAGATTACTTACTGCAGATTAATTATACAGTCTGCTAAGAGATCCTGAGTATGCAATCTTGTTTTATGAATTTAAGGGCAAAGGGATGCTATATATGCAGACCAGGGTATTACTAGCCCAGAGATGGAAAGAAGAGACAGCCCCAACCAGAGAAGAATGGCAAACCAAGTTGATGGACTATCCAAAATGACAAAAATTAACAGGGAAGCTCAGGAATCAAGAAGACAATAAATTTTAAAAAGAATGGGAAATGTTTATATACAAAATCACTGTAAACAGGTCAAAACATTAGCAGGATTTTAAATGCACTTGTAATGTAACAGAATGTATAGATAATTTAGGAAGATGAAAAATTGGAGAAGTCTTGATATGCAGTTGAAAACAGAATCAAAAGGATGCATGGAACGGATGGGGGGAAGTCAGGAGATTCAGAGTAATCTCAATATTTGGATTTTGTACTGTTTTTTGAGGTACCGTACTTTTCCGTGTATAAGACTAGGGCTTTTTCCTTTAAAAATCATGCTAAAAAATGGGGGTCGTCTTATACATGGGTAATGCATAGGGTGGGCATTTGATTGGTCGCTGCTGCGGCTGTTAGCGGCTATTATGCGTGTTGCTGTATCAATGGGTGGTGCTGATTGGTTGATACTGCGGCAAATTTGAGTCCCCCAAAATAGGAAGCGTCTTATACATGGGGGCATCTTATACACGGAAAAGTATGGTATGTTTATTCTCAAATAAAAGGATTATGAAAAGGTGAAAAATAAGAAGAGGAAGAAGACCACACAAGACTCAGGCCACACATGCCTGCTCATTGCTCTATCATATGGAGGACTCAAACAGCCAAGGACTCTAAAGGCCACTTCAACTGGGAACTGTTAGGCCCTGGGAACTCAAGTGTAATACAATCCCAGCAGCTTGTTCTGGGGAACAGCTCACAGGCTTAACAAACATCTATCAAACAGGACAATTTTGAGGAACAAGAGGTTGGAAACAGAGTTAAGAAAGGTCCAGGAGAAAAGATAAGCTTTTCCAGATGGGGTTTAAATACTTGCAAGGAGGAGAGAGGGGTGTAAGTGTTGGAAGCAGGAAGGGGAAGAGTTTCGGATAAACTGAGCATCCAAACAGAACGGATGGAGATTCAAGATGGAAGGAGCCCAAGGCTTAGGCCAAAGAAAAGCACCAGGACAATGACGGCAGGAGAGCAAGTAAAGAGAAAGGAGGAGGAAAAAGAAGTGACCAAAGCAAAAGCTTACGATTTCAATTGGCACAAACAAACCAGAAATTCTCCCAGAGTACCTTGCCCACAAATCCGTAACTGACAACAGAAGCATTAGTGGTTTTCAAGTTGACTTGGGACTGTAAAGTTAGGTGCCTGAGAAAGGGAGGACCTTTCTTCAATGCATAACATGCAGCGATCCCAAACTACAAATAATAAATAAAATAATAATAATAATTTTTTATTTGTAACCCGCCCACCTGGCTGGGTCTCCCCAGCCACTCTGGGTGGCTTCCAACAAAGATTTAAAATACATTAAAATGTCACACATTAAAAGCTTCCCTAAACAGAGCTGCCTTAAGATGTCTTCTAAATGTCAGGTAGTTGTTTATCTCTGACATCTGATGGGAGAGCGTTCCACAGGGAGGGCACCACTACCGAGAAGGCCCTCTGCCTGGTTCCCTGTAACCTCACTTCTCGCAGCGAGGGAACCGCCAGAAGGCCCTCGGTGCTGGACCTCAGTGTCTGGGCAGAATGATGGGGGTGGAGACGCTCCTTCAGGTCTCCTGGGCTGAGGCCATTTAGGGCTTTAAAGGTCAGCACCAACACTTTGAACTGTGCTCAGAAATGTACTGGGAGCCAATGTAGGTCTTTCAGGACCGGTGTTATATGGTCTCGGTGGCTACACCCAGTCACCAGCCTAGCTGCCGCATTCTGGATTAGTTGTAGTTTCCGGGTCACCAAGCCCAATATCATTCTTTATTCAATCAATCAATCAATCAATCAATCAATCAATCACTTATTGTGTTTGACTAAAAGCCATTACAGATCATTTTTTATTAGAATAAAATTAAAAGTGGACACTGGTAACCAGACAATCGCCACAGACACATCTCAATGCATGATCAAATAGTGGCCAGTGGTAGGGTTTTTAAAAAATGTAGAACAATATGCTGAAATTGAACAATCCATAACAGAGTGAATATCCCAAAAGATGCCTCTTCCTAGTAGACTTGGCTCTGGAGTTGATTAAAACCTCTAAAGTCAATGCAAAGTCAGAAAGTCACAGCGAACTATATGCTTTGTGCAATCATTTTATCACCTCTATTCATGCAATTGTGAAATGTGATGATTGTGCACAGGTTGATCAAACAGTGTAATGGTTGCAAGGTCTGTAAAGTTTCAAGTTGCTGTTATAGGGCACAATTACTGCCTGTTATGCAGTTACACCCAACATGCTGCCCGTGTACAATTATGGACTTTTACATCATGGGTGTTGCTGACCTCAATATAGTTTCTTCTTTGAGACTATATTGTTTTATTGGAAAAAGAAAGTTCCCAATAAAGGCATTTTTCTCACTTGCAAATGGTGCCACGTATAACACATTTTCCAGGTACAGTTGTACCGTGGAAGCCGAACAGAATCTGTTCCAGAAGTCCATTCAACTTCCAAAATGTTTGGAAACCAAGGCGCGGCTTCCGATTGGCTGCAGGAAGCTCCGGAAGCCGCACTGGATGTTCAGGTTCCAAAGAACGTTTGCAAACCGGAACACTCATGGGTTTGCGGCGTTAGGGAGCCAAAATGTTCAACTGGCAAGGCGTTTGTCAAAATGTTCAACTGTAGTTTATTCTTACAGCTTTCTTGGGGTACGTTTGACCTCCAAACCAAACTGATACAGTACTTTTTTCTACTGACAAGAGGCTTCATTAAATCGAACACCATTTAGCCCATCAAAAGCAGTAATGTCTTGTCACGTTTTAATAAGATGCATCTGTTTCAATGTAGGGACTGCAATGAGATTACTTGGAGGCGGTCAAAAGTGGAGGAAAAATATTCTGCGCAAATCTTCCCATTACCCCTTTCAACAATGTCAATGGGCACCATTTATTCCCAGAATATTCATCACCATCTTTTTTTGGTTAGAATTAAGACCCCTCACTTTGAAAAATCATTTTCAGGCCCACTAATACCTTTAAAGACTGGCCTTCTTTCATAACTGCGGCTTCTTTCATGGCAGACTCTATAATCAGCGCCTATTGTTAGGCGTTGGAGCTGGGGAGTTTTAGAAGACAAAGGGCACGAAATGCCGGGGAAGATTGTATTACTCCATTTGACATACCTTCCGAGTGCTTGGGAATTTTGCAAAGCTGCCCTATGTAACACAAGGAGCATCTCTGCCACAAACGAATAAGTGTATACCTGCATAGGATGTCATTTCATATTATGCTTAAATCAATGAGTGATGATACATAATAGCCAATTAAAAGCCTTAAAACTAAACATTTCTCTTACAGTACAGGGGCTTCCTTTCACAGCAAGAGTGGCATCCAGACACATTGTGTTCTACCTAAATCCACTTGCCTTGCACTCATTTTTATTCATTTTCCTAGGTACTTTTGATTTGTGGTGGCAGTCTTTTTGTTCCGATGAGACATCGCTGCCCCCCCCCATCAAAAGCTATCTAACTCAATGAAATCATGCTGATTCGCTCCATCCTAGGCAGTTACCTATCCTGGAAAATATATGCTTGAAGCCTTTAAAAAACCCAAAAAGAGAGATGTGAAGGATAAAGTGCAAATGTGGCAGCCTGTGGACATTGCAGAGAACCATTCTGGTCCAGTCAGTGGATTTTTATTTTTTAAGACTGGATTAAGCATCTGGAAGATACGATTAGTTATAATGGGTAGGATCTGCAACCAAATGTGGCAGTGTGGAATGCTTCTTGTTCAGGATTCTAGCCACTTTCTTTCATTCCCTTCCCCAGATTTGCGCATCTATATATACGTGTATATATAGATGTGCAAATCTGGGGAAGGGAATGAAAGAAAGTGGCTATATGGACGCAGGTGGCGCTGTGGGTTAAACCACAGAGCCTAGGGCTTGCCGATCAGAAGGTTGGCGGTTCGAATCCCCGCGACGGGGTGAGCTGACGTTTCTCAGTCCCTGCTCCTGCCAACCTAGCAGTTCGAAAGCATGTCAAAGTGCAAGTAGATAAATAGGTACCGCTCCAGCGGGAAGGTAAACAGCGTTTCCGTGCGCTGCTCTGGTTTGCCCGAAGCAGCTTAGTCATGCTGGCCACATGACCCGGAAGCTGTACGCCGGTTCCCTCGGCCAATAAGGCGAGATGAGCACCGCAACCCCAGAGTCGGCCACGACTGGACCTAATGGTCAAGGGGGTCCCTTTACCTTTACCTATATACATGTATGTATAAAAGACACAGTCTCCCAGCATCCTGTGGTCATAGGACATACTCAGTCCTCATTGGATGGTTTGGAGGGGACTTCTCCTTATTTCCCCCACTAAATATATTTTTTTAAAATACAGCAACTGTGGGGGTTCCCATAAACATGCGGATGCGGCCCACTTTGGATAGCCATCAGCACTCAGCACCGCTATTGGAGGGAATAATGGAAGCATGTTATTTGTGCTCAAAAGCAAGAGTACCCTACATACACAGAGTAGCTCCCATCCTTGGGAATGGGAAAAAGCATGTTTCACACGAACACAGTCCCAGCTTCAACCTCTGGTTTAACTAGTTAAAAGGATTAACCCAGGCACCCCCAAACTCGGCCCTCCAGCTGTTTTGGGACTACAACTCCCATCATCCCTAGCTAACAGGACAAGTGGTCAGGGATGATGCGAACTGTAGTCCCAAAACAGCTGGAGGGCTGAGTTTGGGGGATGCCTGGATTAACCGGAAATCCTGAAGCCTCACTGCCACTCGGCATAGAGAACACAGAGGAAATGGTTCTTCCCATTTTTCTGGATGCACATGCGGGAGGAACAGGTCTCTGCCTGAGATTATGTCTGTGCACACTGGGGTGCAGCTGGGCGCTACGCAAGCCTGTCAGTGAATGGGAAGAAGTAGAAGAAAAGAGTTTGGATTTGATATCCCACTTTATCACTACCCTAAGGAGTCTCAAAGCGGCTAACATTCTCCTTTCCCTTCCTCCCCCACAACAAACACTCTGTGAGGTGAGTGGGGCTGAGAGACTTCAGAGAAGTGTGACTAGCCTAAGGTCACCCAGCAGCTGCATGTGGAGGAGCGGGGAAGCGAACCCCGTTCACCAGATTACCAGTCCACCGCTCTTAACCACTACACCACGCTGGCCCTCCCTGGGAAGGGAAAGATGAAGGGATATTGCATGGGGATCCACTTCCTCTATACACAAGGGAGGAGATCAGCTGGTCTTGGGTTCCCTTGGGGCAGCAATGCAAATGGAGACCCTCAGGAAACTGAATTCTGCACCATGAATACCACATTCTGTGATTTCCCTCCCCCCTTTGCTTTGCACAAGCTCCTCTAGGCCTCATAACATAGGGAAAAGCTTGTGCCTAATGTATGAAGCGTCTCAGCTAGAAACAGCCTTAAGAGACCATTTTAGAAGGAGACTGGAATCATTCTAAACAGGGCTGCAGTTGTTGTTTTTTCCTATTCCCTAACTCCGCTTATGTCTGAAGCCTAGAAAGCCAATATCCTCTCCCTGCAAAGAATGCACTGGCTGTGGGCAATCTGGAATGGTCATAAAGGTCTCTTGGCTAGGAGGCCTGCCTGCAAATGGCCATCTGGGCTGCAGAAGGTGCAGCCAGAACCTGCCTCTCAACAAGATGTGCTTTAAGACAATCTGCTTCTTCCAAAAAATGCCATCTGGCTCATCATGCACAGGCAAAGATGGACTCCTGAGCTCATAGCCTTGTTAGTCAGTGGCAGCAAAAACAAACCGTCTTGTGGCACCTGAAAGACCAACACATTTATTATGGCATGAGCTTTCATGGGCCACAGTTCACTGACTCAGATGCATGAAGCACTGTCCAGAGTTGCAGGTAAATATAGAAATGCTTTGGTGGTTGCAGATGTCCGTGCCATCTACAAGTGTTAATAATGTAATCACTGCCTGTATTTATCTGCATTTCCTTTCCATTCAATCCCTCCATTTACATCTGCCACAAATATGTACAGTGGTACCTCAGGTTACATATGCTTCAGGTTACAGACTCCGCTAACCCAGAAATAGTACCTCGGGTTAAGAACTTTGTTTCAGGATGAGAACAGAAATCACGCAACAGCAGTGCGGTGGCAGCGGGAGGCCCCATTAGCTAAAGTGGAGCTTCAGGTTAAGAACGGACCTCCAGAACTAATTAAGTTCTTAACCCGAGGTACCACTGTATCTCCGAACTCAGGTTAACACCATGCAGTGCTGAAATGGACTGTAGTCAACAGAAGGGTTATGTAACTCTATTCTAAAGGCTTGTATTCCCTCAATCAGACTTAGGCCAGTTCAGCCAGAGGTAGCCCCACTGCTGAACAGAGTGTGGCTCTGGCACACTTTGCACCAGTTCTGCTTAACTCAGCATAACTTACACTTTCCATTCTTCCGATTGTTCCCTAAAAGGTCTTTAATCGAGTTGCTGGCATCCATCTGTCTCAAGAGACAATGGAGTGCACCTCCGGGGGTGAAGTCTAACCGCTGGAGAATCACAGCGCCTGCTGTGGCTGCGGTATCTTGTAACTGCTGCCTCCCACGTTGTTTTTGCTGTGTCAGCAACAGCAAAGTGACCTCCCTGGGGCGCAAGGCTGGGCAGCGGATATGGAGGTCCTGGGCTGCCCAGATGACAAGACCCTCCTCTTGGCCTTTGGCACCAGCTTGGCTACAACAGTTGCCAGAAGGAGGTGTACAGGGCGCCATTCAACCACCTTAGGGACTCCACTCTGGATTTGTGCAGGGTTTACCTCTTAGTCTGCTTATTATAAGGCACGCTTAATTTGACTTGCAGTCTTTCCCATGCAAGCATTCCGACAGATTTTCATGCAAGCATTCCAATACCTTTTGCCATTCAAAAATGTCACCGGTGCACAAGCAGAGCAAAGGGCATGGGCTAAAGAGCCCGTGAAGGGGAGAGAGGACAGGAAAAGGATGCATAAGGCAATGTGGAAAAGATAATAAAAGAAAATGCAGGAACTTACATATTCATCATCACAGGGGCTCATACAGCAATATCCCTTTAGGGGTAAACAGGCACACATTAAAATAAAAGAGACGAAGAAAAAGAAGAGGAAAAGTTAACAGAAATCACACACAGATGATCAGCAGTTTAAAGAAAAATACAACACACAAAAATAACAGTAAAATTAAAGTTTGTTAAGGAGTAAGAGAAAACAGATTTTGGAAAGGGACAGGCACCTGAGCTTCGACCATCTTAAAACCTGTGCTATTTCCACCAATATTCTTGTGTGTATCCACAAAAGACCAGGGAAGGTCTGGAAAAGAGGGTGTAACAGACGACTTAAATTCATAGCTGTCAACGTTTCCCTTTTTTAGAGGGAAATTCCCTTATTCCAAATAGGATACCTCACAAGAAAAGGGAAAAGTTGACAGCTATGCTTCAATGCCAAATTGAAATTGGTAGTGGGAAAGATAGAGAGAAAGATAAAGAGAAAGAGATATCCGTGAGCTATGATTCTATGATTCTATGAGTTACCAACTATTTAAGGCCGGCCCATCCATTAGCCTTGGTAAGGCAGTAGCCTCAGGCAGCAGCAGGCTGTGGGCAGCTGGGAGGGAAAACAGTTCCAGGCCCCTGAGGAGTGTGCTGTTCGCTGTCTCCTGCACTTGCCTTCATCATGCCAGGCTTCCCCAGACAACCTCCAGTCACCTCAGGTAGCAGAGGAGGATGGGGTGGTGGGGAGGGTGCCATTTTCTGTTCTGCCTCAAGCGGCAAAATGTCTTGGGCCAACTCTGCCACTGCTTATCTTGATTTGAAGCAAGATGCTGAAACCAAGGGAGCGATTGAAACAGACCTTACGCTTGCAAAGAGCCTGACCTCACTCAAACTGCAGAGCGAAAAACTGGGAAAGGATCTGCCTCATGCCAGGCAGTGAGCAAATGTCCTGTGGCCCCTCCAGTTAACAAGTTCCTGGTTCCTGGAGGCTTCCTTTGGCAGTTCAATGCCACTCTTAGTTTAAAACAAGTTAGGCTGCACTCCTATACCCACTCACTGAGATGTAAGTCCCATTGAACTCAATGCAACTGTCTTCTCAGTTTCATTCCCCCCTCCTTGAAATAGTATCTTCATAACTTCATGTTGCTTCATAAATGTCAAGGGAGAATATCAACCTACTCTAGAAATCCACAAATATTAATCCTACTGTTTATGTTTTAGGGAGGCTTGGGGCTATGCAGGCATTTATAAAATATTTGATTATTGCTATTTAAAAAACAAACAAACATGTGAGTAAATGTCTTAAGATGACATGGCTTGATTAGAATTAAAAGGTCTTTGTAAGTGCACCACAATAAAGGATTAAACGCCCAAAATGTGGGACGCCCAGTGGGCTTAGTCAGTCATGAAAGCAAAAAAGCAGAAACCAAAACAGTATCTGAGAGGCTGCAGGAAGAGGGTATTTCTGTTAAAGTAATTGTCACTGGATTTTATGGCACTTCCTTCTCATCCTTCGTCCAATGAGAAGATCATGGGAAAGTCCAAGAAGGAGCCTGGAAATGGCCACATCCAGGCCTGTTTAGTTCCAGAGACGGCACCACAGCAAGTCTGTGCACAATCTGTGCTAAAATAAATATTAGAGCTCTGCGCCAGGCAATGCAAATTCTTCACCAAAACCACTGAATTCTACAACCAGTAACAATCATGCAAAGTGAACATGAATTCCCTTATTTCTAAAAAATGAATCTTCCTGCACAGCCCATTCTGGCTGTGATCATGACAGGGAGGGACAAGGAACTGCGCAGAGCACCCTGCCCACTGAACATCTCAGACAACCACCTCCAGCTTCTGAGCAGCCCTGCACCACCAAGGCAAATGCAGCTGTGTATTATGGTATGTTGGGAACTTGACAGAAGAGATGACAAGAATGGGAGATCTACTAACCAGGATGGCTATGCTCTGCCTCCACAGTCCAAGGCAGTAATGCGTTTGAATGCCAGCCGCTGGAAACCAGAGGAGGGCAGAGTGCTGCTCTTGTGCTTAAATCCTGCTTGCAAGTTTCCCACAAGAGGCATCTGTTCAGCCACTGTGAGAACAGGATGCTGGACTAGGTGGGCCATTGGCCTGATCCAGCAGGCTCTTCTTATGTTCTTATGAGAACCTGGTGGGCTGGTTTTTGCTTGACAGGACATACGTGACAAGCTCCAGCAGAATGAAGAAGTAGAATCCTGAGATCATTGAGTAGATTTGCCAGTCCCTAGTCTTCCTCCTTGTGAAAAACCTCCATGAACGTAAAAAACTAGCAGAACAAGGAGAAATTTCTAGCTCAACTCACTCCCTGCTATGTTAAGTTTTCTACCTGGAGGCAGTTTTAAAAAATGGAACCTCACATCTGAAGCCTCAAGTTTCTCCATTCATTCTATTATCGCTTTTTCATCACAATCTGCTGCATATGTAGACAAGGCTATGTTGCTTTCTGAAAAGATGCAGTATATACTGTGAGCAGGGCAAGCTGCTGTATTTTGTCTAATGAAGAGTTCTGTGTAACTTGAAAATTTACACTCTCCCGTATCAATACATAAAAACTCAGAACTTTGCATTTGGGGTAGGGAGGGGGAGAGACTGAAAGTTTCTAAAATATTAGGTGGTGATTTCCATCTACTTATTAAAATGTCTTATAAAAATGTCTCTGTGAAAAGTAAAAATAAGGGAGTTTCCTCATTAAATTGCAAAGACAAACTTACTGTTTGCCAAGTGGATGGCCACCACACAATTGGAATTCTAACCATTTGCAGTAAACAGAATGTAGAAAAAAATAAACAACGCAAGAATGCGTCCGGCTCCTTTGAACAAAAGATTAAGAGGTTTATACAATAATATGAGATCAACACGAGTTTCACCTGCTGGCACCTTTAATTGCAAAAGCAACATATGACAGGATGAGTGTCACACCTTTTAAGCTCCCAAGCCCCAACAATCTCATTCACTTCACTGCCTCTGGAACTTAGGAATGTCAAAGACTCATCCAGTGCAAGTGTCTTTACATCACTGGCTGCCTTTGCTTTCATTGGGTGCCGCACCCTCTATAGCAGCAGCAGCAGCAGCAGCAGCGGGGAGACGATGACTAAGATGCAGGGCTGAATGTGGCTTCTCTCTTTGAGCCTTAGGATCAGGACTCCCCCTCCCCAGCGCCGGATTTAGGGTGGTGCAAGTGGTTCCCACCCCCCCATGGCACCAAGCCGAGGGGGTGTAAAATAATATTATTATTGATAATAAAACCTATATTTATGCAGCAGGGGGCCCGCCCTGTGGAACGCCCTCCTGTCAGATGCCGAAGAGATAAACAACTACACAACTTTCTGAAGACATCTGAAAGGAGCCCTGTATAAGGAAGTTTCTAATGTTTGGTGTTTTTGCTGTACCTACGGGACCGCCTCTCCTGGTATGCCCCGTGGATGACCTTAAGGTCCATAAACAGCAACACCCTAGTGGTCCCGGGCCCTAAGAAAGTCAGATTAGCCTCATCCAGAACCAGGGCCTTCTCAACACTGGCCCCAGCCTGGTGGAACGCTCTGTCTCATGAGACCAGGGCTCTGCAGGATCTGATTTCTTTCCGCAGGGCCTGTAAGACAGAGTTGTTCCGCCTGGCCTTTGGCTTGGAATCAACTTGATCCCCTCCCCCTCTTTCCTTTTTCCTTCTGTGATGAAACTCCTATTTGGGGACTTCCCTGGTTTTTTCTGGCCCATGTAGGACCAGTCTGAATAGTTGGCCTTGGTGAAGATTTGACGTTTTCATCCCCAAAAAGTTTCTGATTTGAGCTTCTATTGAAATGAGGCTGCATTTTAATGTTGTATTTTAATCTTGTTTTTAAGTTGTATCTTAATCAATTGTTTTATATCTGGTGTTAGCCGCCCTGAGCCCGGTCTTGGCTGGGGAGGGCGGGGTATAAATAAAATTTATTTTTATTATTTATTATTATTTTAAAATGCTGGAAGCTGCCCAGAGTGTTTGGGACAACCCAGTCAGGAGGGCAGTATATTATTATTATTATTATTATTATTATTATTATTATTATTATTATTATTATTATTAT
>JAXCMG010000046.1:2053333-2078811 GCA_034642415.1 Podarcis siculus | reverse complement strand
ATAATAATAATAATAATAATAATAATAATAATAATAATAATAATAATTTATATCCCGCCCTCCCCAGCTGAAGCCAGGCTCAGAGCGGCTAACATCAAATGTATAACACATTAACATAAAATCAGACAATCAATTAAAATACATCCTCAAATCAGATCAGGATCAGAATAAAATCCAATCAGATGGCAACCCGCAGATTAGGGTTGGGGACCTTAAATGCTCACCAGGCCCAACTGTTTGTGCTGAACTTATATGGGCCTGTGAGAAAATTGGGAGGCCACTTTCATGCAAGTTCTTATGAAAGGGGAGAGGGAGTCAGACTGAACCCCGACCAAAGGCCTGGCAGAACAGCTCCATCTTGCAGGCCCTGCGGAAAGATGTCAAGTCCCGCAGGGCCCTAGTCTCTTGTGACAGAGCGTTCCATCAGATTGGAGCCACAGCCGAAAGAGCCCTGGCTCTAGTTGAGGCCAGCCTAACCTCTCTATGTCCTGGGACCTTCAGGATGTTTTTGTTTGAAGACCGTAAGTTCCTCTGTGGGACATACCAGGAGAGGCGGTCCCGTAGGTACGAGGGTCCTAGGCCGTATAGGGCTTTAAAGGTTAAAACCAGCACCTTAAACCTGATCCTGTACCCCACTGGAAGCCAGTGCAGCTGGTATAGCACCGGGTGAATGTGATCTTGCAGCGAGGACCCCGTAAGGAGTCTTGCCGCAGCATTCTGCACCCGCTGGAGTTTCTGGGTCAGTCTCAAGGGCAGCCCCACGTAGAGCGAGTTACAATAATCCAGTCTGGAGGTGATCGTCGCATGGATCACAGTGGCTAGGTCAGGGCGAGAGAGGTAAGGAGCCAACTGCTTAGCTGCATTTCATTTATATATGGCACCAATTGAGCTTTTAATTTCAAGAATATACAAGAAGTGCCTTAAACATTTCTCCCCAAAGTCAGACCACTACATCACACTTGCATTTCTTCCCAGAAAATGTACAGAGCCCCTTCCTTAGAGGTAGCTCACCGGCTACTCACAAAACCACTGTGACTAGTCTGAATCTCAACCTCCACCTTCCCCACCATTACTGAACCTGAAACTTTCTCAGCTGTTCGAGTTGCTGCAAAAAGAAGCAAGCAAAAATGAAATCATTACAGTACTAGGCTGGTTTTCAATCTTGCTTCTGTGGACAATGATAAGAGACAGCACTGGAGAGCTCCTAAAGCTCCAAATCTATTGAAGAAACTCTAAAGTAAGGTCAAGAACAGCTTTCCACTCCCAGCTCTGCTGTTTTAGTTTCATCAGCTTCAGCAGACCAGAAAAATTAAGAGGATTTCCAAGGACATTTCAGTCAAATTTTCCCCCCAGTTGAAAAGCATTTCGTTTTGATTTTGTTCCGACAACAAAATGAACCATGCAACCACAGCCATCAATTGCCTACCAGGTATTTTGTCCTACACAACTGAGAAACTTGATTTTTCCAGGCTCCCCTAGTCTTGGCAAAGCTCAGAAGAACCTACTGCTTTCTAAACCAGATTTCTTTTGTGTCTCGGGCTTTTATAACTATTGACAAAAACTAAAATGTGATTTTAACAATAGATTGGATGGGAAGGGACATTTTCCGTGGAAAGAGTCACACTATACAGTAGTTATCAGAGAATTAAAAATTACATATACACATCAGTAATTAAATATGCTTCTGAACATGTTTAAAGGCATAGTTGGGGCAGCTCCAGACATTAATACAGTGGTACCTCAGGTTACATACGCTTCAGGTTACATATGCTTCAGGTTACAGACTCTGCTAACCCAGAAATAGTGCTTCAGGTTAAGAACTTTGCTTCAGGATGAGAACAGAAATCGTGCTCTGGCAGCGCAGCAGCAGTGGGAGGCCCCATTAGCTAAAGTGGTGCTTCAGGTTAAGAACAGTTTCAGGTTGAGAACGGACCTCCGGAACGAATTAAGTACTTAACCTGAGGTACCACTGTACATATTAATGGAAGGATTTCCCTGCTGCATTAAATTAGGAGTCCACCATTTAGTCCAGTGTTGTGTTTGACTGCTCATATATAGTATTTTTATTTTGCTCATCAGCCAAATTTTGTTCTGAGGCTTATTAATGTAAAAGGTGCAATGCAAAAGAAAAATGGATTGGGAGGGAGGAGGAAAAAGCAAACTCACCCACCAATTCCCAGTTGCAATGTTTTTGTAAGTGCTCTTTTTGGAAGCTCAATAGGAGGGAATGCATTATTTGCTGGGCGGTGGGGTCCTGCAGGCAGGGTTTTGCCATCTGGAGCAGAACTGGGCAAGGCGCAGGGTGTGCAAATGGGGGAGGGGGTCCATTGCACAAGTGTACATTCTTGTGCTGATGGAACACTTTAACTGGATACCGCCCAAACATTTTAGCCTCATGTGTAAAAATGCTCAGAGCCTAAATATAATCACCATTTTAATGCCATATGACAGGCATTCTGATTCCAAATGAGAATATACATGTCATCTCCAGAAAGCCTGCTTATTTACCTTGGCTGCACTGCGCGTTCTCCTTCTGCCGTGGGAGAGAATGAGAGCTAAGGAAAAGAAGCGCTCAGTGAACGGTGAGAGAAAATGGACTGGTGCCTTCTCCTAGCACTTTTTAAGGACAAAAAAATCCTGTAAATCCTACAGATGGAGAACCAAGACTCAGCAAGACTATGGTTAGTTCAAAGCCCTGCGAGAACGCTGGTCCAGGCCAGCTCCTTCACACATTGTCAACATCTGGTGTTAAGTGAAAGGCGTTGCACTATAGCTCAACTCAGTTTCAAATGATCTGTCTCCCCAGACTCTCGTGTCATTCTTATTCTTTTGTAAGCGTCTGATGTCTGCTTCTGGAAAAACTTGCAGGGAGTAAGAGGTGGATGTTGTCGACCCAAGCAAGTTTAACGGACCTTTGCATGAAGTCAGCCTTTGCCAACCTGCTGCTCTCCAGATGTTTTAGTCTGGTCAGCAATGGTCATGCTGGCCAGGGTTGACAAGAGCTGTAGTCCAAAACATCTGAAGGCACCAGGTTGCTGAAGGCAAGTCATCAGAGTTCCAGGAAGAGGAAGGCCTTCTCACCACCTGCCCCTGGGTCCTTGTAACGACAGATGCCAGGGACTGAAAGTGGAATCCACTACTGCATGCAAAGCGTAAGCTACGATATCTTCACCTGACAGTATTGGCTAATGGGCCCCCCATGAATGAAATGAAATTAAGACAAATCAGAGAACGAAGCATGAAGCTCTTGCAACTGAGGTATGACACAGCTGGAAGACACGCTAGAAATTTGCTTTTAAGTGTGAGAAATAACAACTCAGACAAATGCAAGGAGCCTTACACTGTGCCAGGCCACTGACTGGTTCACCTAGCCTGGCAGACTCTGCTCTGACTGGCAGCTGTTCTCCCTGCTCTCAGTCAGCCCTGCCACTAGAGACCTTCTCCCGATGGGGATTCAAATTGGGACCTTCCGGGTTCAGCTATACAAGATCTAGGTTTCAAACAGAAGTGATTGAAGGGAAAGTGAAACTATTGAAGGCCGCAGACTGCTAGAATGGGAGACGAAAGTGGTAAAACCAGTCATGATCAAATGGGCACAAGATATAGGTCATAACATTATGATGGAAGATTGGGAAAGGTTATGGAAAATTGATTTAAAATTTACAGATTGTTGTTTGTTGAAAGAAAATTATATGAAAATGATATATGGATGATATATGGCACCAGTGCAGTTAGGAAAAATGAAAACCAGTTCAAATTTATGTTGGAAGTGTAAGAAAAAGGAGGGGACATTTTACCATATGTGGTGGGATTGTAATGAAATTAAGAAATTTTGGGAAATTATATACAATGAATTGAAGAAAATGTTCCATCTAACATTTGTTCAAAAGCCTGAAGCATTTTTGTTAGGAATTGTAGGGAAAGACCTGCGAAAGAAAATGAAAAACATCTTCATGTATGCGACAACAGCGGCGAGAGTCTTAATAGCACAAGGATGGAAGACTGAGAAAATCCCGACTAAAGAATTATGGCAAGAGAAACTGATGGACTATGCAGAACTGGCAAAATTGACACATAAACTACGGGACAAGGATAACTGTGACTTTAAAGAGGAATGGGAACCTTTTACAAAGTACCTAAAGATGCAACAAAGTGAATTGGACTCCTTGGCAGGCTTTGAATAAACACTCACAATTTTTTTCATTGATAATAATTAGTTAGATAAATTGAGGACTTATACAATTCTGTAACATGCAGAGAATAGTATTTATAGAGAAATCAGAGATTGGAACTGAGAGAAGTCGGGGGGGCGGGTTGTTTATGGGAGGGAGGGGGAAGGGAAAAATTAGGGGGGAAATTAAGGATGATATGTTTTAATATGTTTTGTTGAAGTACCTAATAAAAAAATTAAAACAAAAAACAAATTGGGACCTTCCATACAGTTCACTGCTGAGTGACAACCTCTCCCTAAGGATGCAGCAAACTTTGCATAATAAAATGAGGAATGCATTGGGATCCTTGGTTCTTCCTAGGTATGTAAACAAGCCTGAAGGCTTGGGAACTGTCTCATAAAATTCCACCAGACAATGGGCTGGGATCTGAGCAGCCAACAGAAGGTTCATGCAGGGACACTTGTCTCAGGCAAAAGCCACTCAATTCTAAATCATGGCAACCCACTATAAACAAACATATAAGTACGTGCCAAACATTTAGAAGTATATACCTTAACTGCATGTTTCTCTTTGGAGGGTGAAAGAGAGGGAAGACATACACCAGTGCAGTCCCAGAGGCTTTTAATTCAGCTCTGCCAGTTTAAGCAGTCGTTGAGGTTGGAGCTACGTAAGCCACCTCAGCATCGTATCTTTGAAAGGCCACCTGCCAGTCCTCTTGTGCAGATCAGGGATAAGTAGGCACAATTTATAGCAGAGAGGCTTTTGGTGGACAGAGGATGGTCAACTTTTTGTAAAGAAAAAGGAGGCCTTCTCAGTGGTGGCCCCATGGTTATGGAATCCCTTCCAAATGAACAATGCTTGACTCTAAACCAGGGATGGAGAACCTCCAGTCTGTGAGCCAGATTTGGACTGCGTGGCCATTTCAGTCAAGCCATGCTCACCTGCCCTGCACCAGACATCATATTTCAGCTTGGCCAAAAGGGGTTTTGCAGGCACTGCTGACTGCGAGTACCTGCAAAGCACCTTGCACAATGCCTCCCAAGCACTTGGCAGCCAGCTGATTGTCAGGTATGTCAGGTGCTATGTGCAGGGCGCTTTGCAAATGCTGTGCTCAGTGCTTCCCAAGAGCCTGACAACCAGCTGGTGCTTAGGTGTTTGGGAAGCACTGTGCAAAGCTTTTACAAATCTCAGCTGTCTTACATCATTATGGCATCAGATGATTGACCAGTAAGTGGTCCTGCACACCTGCCAACACTGGTCCACAGGAGGAGATAAAATATCTGACCCACTGGGCCAAAAAGTTTCCCCACCCCTTGTGTAAGTTGCCCTCAGGTGTTTCATAAAGCATTCAAGGTATGGATGAGGCCCATATTCTGAAAAGCTTATGCAATGATTAATCAATACAAATATATCTAATTAATCATCTAAAAATACACCAGATTGCTGCCTACTTGAAAGTAGTATAATGCTGATCCCAGCAGAACTTTCCCCCAAGTAAATATACACAGGCTGCAGAGTATCATTAACTGGCTGACAGCTCCACTAATTTCACTGCTCCCCTGAAAGGGATTAAATTGCAGTGAATTATCTTTAGAGCATTTTGCAAAGGATACATAGAGAGTCAGAAGTCTTGGGGTATTGCTGGCTTTTAGAGATGCAGACAGGAATTCTTCCAGCCTCATTTTTAGATCAGACTCCCAAGAATCCTAGAAAAGCAACACACAAATCAGAACTGTTTATCAAATGTGTACAGCAATTTTCTACAACACATACCAGCATTTTGCAAGCCAAAAAGCGAGGAATATGTCACTTAAAACATGGCTCCTGGTGAAATGCAAAGAATAGCAGACAATTTGGGGCAGTTTTATGTAGAAGAGGTCATGGTAGTTTTATTAAGAGGATTGCAAACGTGGATGGGCCACTTAAGCTACAGTAGGGCAATTTTGTAGGAGCAGAAGCCACCATGAAGTTCTCTTTTGCAAACTCCGTTGAAATGATAAGAGCTGCACAGAAGCCCTTGCACAGGAAAACCTTGTGGACAATTGTGTATACCGAAATCTAAGCGGATTGTGTCCTAATGAGTCACAGTCTTTAAAGGTCTTAGTAACAGCTAACTTGGATAGGGTACTGTGGTCTCTGTGAGGCTGCCCTTGAAAAATACTTGAAAACTGGTTCAAAACAGATCCATCAGAGTTTGAATTGGGATAAAGCATATTGAACATATTCCTCCAATATTAAAAAATCTTATCTGGTTACCAATTTGTTCCCAAGTCCAAAAAGTGCTAATTTTAACCTGTCAGACCCTAAACAGTCTGGAATCAGGATATGGACTCCTATGTACCTAGCCAGCAATTCAGATCAGCATTTTTAAGTTCTTGTCCATGTTCCTAAGCCTAGAAAACACGGGTCAGAGAAGTTTCCCCCTTGCCCTGCTCCTTTCCCAGGGAAACCCACTCTTTAGTGCTAAACTGGAGCAAACGTCCATCTGAAGAAAACCCAGATTGCTGTTTGCTCCGACTGAGCGCTGAAGAGCAGTTTTCCCTGGGGGAAAGCAGCGGGACAAAAGGAAGTGTGAGTCCTAAGATGCAACAGTAGAGCATGTGGGAAAAGGCCTTTCTGGCCACAACACCAGATGCTGAATGCCCTACAGATAGAGGTCCTTCACATCCAGTCACAGCTGGCCTTCTGACATACTGACAAGAAGAGGTGGCCATTTTTGCAGCAGACTCAGCAAGCGGATTTTAAAGGCAATGGACAGCTTGCACCCTGGCTGTTTTTCTCTCTTGTTTGGCAACTAACATATTTTGATCCGTCAGGCACCTGGGGTTCTTCAACAATTTTGGGCATTCCACAATTTTTAAGCACTGCTGAGCTAAAAATTAATACTGCATCCCTCACTCCTGACAGCCATAAAGAAGGCTGATCACTGAAGAATTGATGCTTTTGAATTCTGGTGCTGGAGGAGACTCTTGAGAGTCCCATGGACTGCAAGAAGATCAAACTTCTCCCTTCTTAAGGAAATCAGCCCTGAGTGCTCACTGGAAGGACAGATCCTGAAGCTGAGGCTCCAAGACTTTGGCCACCTCATGAGAAGAGAAGACTCCCTGGAAAAGACCCTGATGTTGGGAAAGATGGAGGGCACAAGGAGAAGGGGACGACAGAGGACGAGATGGTGGAACAGTGTTCTCGAAGCTACAAACATGAGTTTGACCAAACTGTGGGAGGCAGTGGAGGACAGAAGTGCCTGGCGTGCTCTGGTCCAGGGGGTCACGAAGATGCGGACACGACTAAACGACTAAACAACAACAACACTCCTGACAGAGAAGCCATCATTCATCATTCCTTGTGATTTGGAATGTAAGATTAGACCAAAGGCCTCCCTAGTCCAGCATGATGTTTATTACAGCTTTCTCGCAGGGACTGGTGGCAGCTTCTACACTGTGGAACTCCCTGCTTGCTTACATTTGGTAGACACCTTCGCTGGAATCCTTTCGTTGCCTGCTAAATACCTTTCTGTTTAGGCAAGCATACCCAACATGTAAAGGTGACGTGTATTTCAATCTATAATGTTCACTTAAAATATATATATTTGAATATTGATTTTACTAATTTTGCTTTTTTATAATCTCATTTTTAAGAATTTGAAAGATTTCTCATGACCATTTTTTAATCATTTATATTTTCACCTATCTGTACTGAAGTGCAGCAACCAACCTTCAACAGTCCCATCCACCCTTAGCAGCAGATTTTATTGATAATTTGTGTATTTTGTATTCTTTGAAAACCCTTAAAGCATTTTGGGCTTTTTTGCAGTTAAGCAGTATAGAATTTCTGTTAAATGAGTAAGATAAGCTAATATGCACATCCTATTGCTGCTGATCCTGAGGGTAGGATTCAGCCACCATGACTGGAAGCCACTCAGTACATACCTGGAAAAGTTCTTTGAAAGATGGGTGGATCATAGGGTTGGGAACAAAAGGCAGGGCATAGAATGGAAGGAATTCCGTAGTTTGGCTCAGTGCTGCCCCCTTGGTCTCCAAATAGGTTTTAAAACGTGCAACCCTTTCATCCAAAGCTGCTTTGTTCTAAAAAAACGAGGAAACACAAGTCAGCAACCTGGAAAGCAGCATGACAGAACTTGCGGTGGGCATCTTGGTTTTACGTATCAATTGATGTAGAGCCCTCCAAACTTATTTTATCCTCAAACACCACACCAGATGCTTGGGTTCTATGCGAGTCACCCTTTCCCATAAGCGACGTCTTGAGGAGGGTGCATGGAACCAGGACGGCAGAAATGGAGGAAGCAGATTGCACTACTAAAGTACAGGGGCTGCCTAGCCACCAATCAGGAAGTCCCCCATTCCAATCCCTCTCATCTACCACAAATTCACTAAATGGACTTAAGTAAGCCTCCCTCTCTCAGCCTCAGTCCCCTCAACTACAAATGCAGTTTTAATCAAAAATTCTGGGTTGTTAGAAGCTTTACTAAGATAATATACGTGAAGTACTTTTCAACAAACCTAAAAGACTATGTAAATCCTAAGTATTATTAAACACAACTACTGTGTTTTCTTCTGCAACTTGCATCTCGCCTATTATCAAGTTTCTACTCTCTGACGTTTTTCTGGTTTCAAAAACGGCACAGCAGTCTTCCAGCGAAACCAACAATGGGATTTTTTTTAGTATTATTTCAGATCTACTGGGAGCAGTAGAGATGCAGTAAGTATTTTGTTCCCCAGCTTTTTTGACAAAGTATCTTTAAATACCTGCAATTTTGAGTAGCCAGAAACACAATAACACCTGTCCAGCAGTTTAAATTGAGCAGGGACCCAAACAAAGAGAAAGCAAAGGATCACACAGCAAGACTCTCTATTTCTAGAAGACATCAATTCTCACCTATTAAATACTGCAGGCAGCCTGCAGGTGATCTTATTGAGCCATCCAAACTGACTCTTCAGAGCCACTGGGATATTTTGGTGCTTTATTGCCAAAACAGACTGCCCTAATTTTTTTCCCTGTGTGCTACACAAGTACTATTAAGCTTATATTGCTTCCTTTCAAACTAATCCTAAACAGTTGGTAAAAACTTTATCTGTCCATTGGTCACTGAGCAAATAGTGACTCCTGTGGAGACACAGTTACCTAACCATCTCACCATCTGGGAGGGCATGAAGGAGCAAGAATTTGGGAATGCAACTCACCCAAAAGTACTTTATACTTGCATAACGTACGACAGGACTCAGTGAAATCCTTTGCATGCTAACTGTGTTCAGTGCGGCTTATTCCCTAGTGTGTTTAAGAGTGCATCGCACGGTTTGTTAGGTAAAGGTAAAGGGACCCCTGACCATTAGGTCCAGTCGTGACTGAATCTGGGGTTGCAGCGCTCATCTCGCTTTATTGGCTGAGGGAGCCGGCGTCCAGCTTCCAGGTTCTGTGGCCAGCATGACTAAGCCGCTTCTGGCGAACCAGAGCAGTGCAGGGAAATGCCGTTTACCTTCCCACCGGAGCGGTACCTATTTATCTACTTGCACTTTGACGTGCTTTCGAACTGCTAGATTGGCAGGATTTGTTTGTTACTTACATGGTAAACCCATGGTTTCGAGGATCAGGACTGGGCACCATGGAGACTAAGGTCTATGCACTCGCTTCTCTCCTTCTCCACAAACCAGGATGCCCCACCAGGATCAAACCATAGTCTGGGAAATCTGTTGGCTAACTATGATTTGTTGGTAGGCAGAAGCAGAAGCTTCTAATCTCCTCCTCTCCTACACACAAGAAGGGGATGAGTAAGCCCAGAAGCCTGTGGCTAGCAGCCATTCATCCCTGAATGCAGTCTAGATCTGGACTGAACCATTATGAACTACAGGTGAGAGCTCCCAACTGAATGATCCTTAAAAAAAATAAAAATAAAATCCCTCTACAAAGAAAGCCCAGCTGTCAGGGTTAGCTAGAACCCTTCTCCTTGACATCTAATTTTCTCTACAGAGGGGTTTTTAATTTTATTGTTCGTATAGAGGAGCACATAGTCAGAAGACCTAGCTTGGACACTCTAACCATCTTAATGAGAACTAGGCAAAAGCCACAAGCCTAACTGAAACTGGAAAAGGGGTGAAATCAATGGGTTATTTATCTCAGCTGTTGGGTTATTTATCTCAGCTGTCTCCACTCACTTAAGAAAAGATAAGTGTAAAAATCTACAAGGACAAATTTATTTAAAAAAGAAACATACAGGTTTTCCTACACTGTGCTTTAACAGATAGATGGCAAAATGGATGTGAAGGTAGAACTCTAGCTTCTGAGCAACAGCTTCATTGTCTCGGATTGAGGAAGGAATATTTTCTTCCCACAGTTCAAAGAAAACATCCTGGTCTCCATCAGTGAAGGATGTTAGTAGATCCTTCGAAAGGGAAGAAAAGAAAGAAGTATTTAATATCTCACTTCCTATGCAATGTTAAAGATGTAATCACTTATACTGAAACTGTTCAATTCCAGAAAATCCCCATCCGAGATTCTTCATGGACCAATCTGCTCAACAGCGTAAAGGCTGATCAAGAGAACCTAAGTCAGGGCACCATTTCTGTGCCAAATCCAAATAGTACAGGTAGTACATTGTGGTACAGGCACTTAAGAAACCTGTCAACCACCTAACAAATTTGTTCCTCACCCCTACAGTACATGCTCACAATTACTATTACCATTATTATTATTATTATTATTTAATTAATTAATTAAATTTGTTTACCACCTGAAGATCCTAGGGCAGTTCACTACTTAGCAGAACTAAGGAGTGGGCTTTAAGTGATGAGCGAGGACATCCCAAATGGGAATCCCTTCCAGGAAGGACAGGGGAAAGCAGATGTGAACTAAGGGATCATCAATGTGGTAAGGTTTGGACTACCACAGACAAACCTGAGCAGAAAAAAAAACTTGGATTTCAACTGCCTTAGGGCTCCCATATAGAAGCAGAACTAATTTCACAAAAAAGAGAAATGTTACCTGAATTATCAGAGACTTGGAGTCCTTCACTGAACTACCCCCAGTTTTAGGTAATGGTTTCCCTTTTATTTTGCATTCCTTTGTAAATGTTTTCACTGTATCTTCAAATTCTGCAAACTCCAAATACTGCAAACAAGAAGTTAGAAGAAAATCTGCAATAATTCCCATTAAAAGACAAGCAACAACGGATTAAGGCAACAGAACAGAAACCTGTTTCGATGCCTGACCTTTGATAACTAGAAAGCTGGAGGAAGCCCTAGCAATACACATGACTGGGCACTAGAAAAACATGACCTCCATATCAACCTATACATTTTCAAACTTATTGTACGTGCACACAAATTCTATGGATAAGTTCAGAGCATGATGTCTATACAGACCAGTCTAATGATTCACTTCCAGTGACTCCGCTG
Organism: Podarcis siculus; assembly: GCA_034642415.1. Lineage (NCBI taxonomy): Eukaryota > Metazoa > Chordata > Lepidosauria > Squamata > Lacertidae > Podarcis > Podarcis siculus. Next base: position 2,067,230 of record JAXCMG010000046.1, on the reverse strand, counting down.
AGGTTTGTATATTGACCACTGAGGAAGATCCCTAGTGCGTTGAAATGTGTCTGGTTCTCAGTATTATTGCTGGTCACAAGAGCTTTGGTTTTCAGGATTACTGTTGGTTCTTTGAATTTGACGACTGCATTTCAGACTTCATTTATATGTTATAGGCCTCATATATGTCCATATTTTGGGAATGATTAAAACACCATATTTATATATATTGCAGTAGTCGTCTGCATTTCCCCACACACACGTACCCAATTTTCTGCCTTAAATCTACTTTTTGAGGTTCAGTTCTGTATTTTCTATTATTTGTATCTTGATTATCTTTTCAAGAGACGTTGTAGGACGATTTCACATCAACAAAAAATGTGATGATTTAATGTGAATTTTACTATCTAATGAGACCATTGATTCATAAAATGAAAGCAATAACCAATGTACTGTACTTCAAAATAAATAAGACAATATTGTAGATAAAAAAACTAAAATCACCTTTTTTCTTAAAAAAAAAAGCAAAAATTGTGCTGTTGACTTTTTAAGGTTTGATGTTTTAATATGCTTTTGACTGGCAACCCAGCCAGGTGAGCAGGGTACAAATAATAAAATTATCATCATCGTCATCATCCCAGCAATTCTGGACCACCCTGCACGAGTTCAGCAAATGTTAAACAAGCAGTCCCTTCGAAGAGAAAAACACACCTCCTTCACCATTCCAAGTAGCTCCGCTTCGTAAGCGAGGACGTCTCCCATCATAAATGTCGGACGACTCTTGTAGTAGCGCAACCTGCAATTACAATGTGAAGGGCTATACGAAACACTGCATAAGAAATAAAGCGTTGCTTTCAATCAAAATTAGCTTTTCCAAGTCATAAAAAACGATCTCGCTTCAGAATCCAGCATCCTGCTGACAGCTCCTGACATTTCTTTATTTTTATAAATCTATTTATTTGGGTTTTTCAAATTAAAATTTTCCAATAACGTATCTGCATATGTTAGAAACAAGACTCCACAGAATCTCCTGGACTTCCCTCTTCCCCTTTGTGGGTCCTACTGTTAGTCCTTTCCTCCTGCATCTTTTATAACAATCCAAATCTTTTGCATCTCCATTATGTCCATAACTCACCATTAAACTACAAGTGTTATTCCGATCCCACTAAGGATTTTAGCTTTTTACAATGGTTTTTAAGATAGATTACACATTTCCCCATTCCTTATTAAAATCCTCCTGACTATGTCAACACGCTGCTTTGTGGCCGGGTTTCGTAGAAGCAGCTGCAGAGTTGGAAGGGACCCCGAGGGTCATCTAGTCCAACCCCCTGCAATGCAGGGATCTGTAGCCCAAGGGTGGAGCTTGAAAGCCCACCACCCTTGCCTGTTGCAGGGGGTGCAAGCTGCTATCAGGCTGCAGCTTCCAGAAGAGGTTCACTGCGACTTTCCAAGCTTGGCTGCAGCACCATTTCTGCACAGGCAGAAACCCAACAGGTGAGGCTCTGCTCCGCAGAGAGAGGATATACCTCACCTGTTGAATTTCTGCCCGTCGTGGAGCAGTCTTGAGGCGAGAGGGAAAGGTGCCTGGAGGAAAACCAACACCCCTCTGAGCATGTGCAGAGTGCCCTTCCCTCTCTCCCCCCTCACCGGGCTCTGCAGCCCGCAAGACGCAGCTTTCTTTCGGGAAACCCTCTCCTGCTCCTGCTCCCAATTCCCTCGGGCTTCGGGGGAAGGGGAACCCCCCGACCCGGCTTACCTGCTCCGCTTCCCGAGGCTTCGGAGAGGACTAGGCCGCGCTCCCTTTCCCCGTCGCCTAGCAACGGCAGTCCCGCTCCGGCCCCTCCCTTCGGCGGGCTTCCAGCGGGTTGAATGCCAAGCGGCTCCTCGGAACCAATGGCAAGGGAGCGCTGCGTCACGTGGGCCCGTCAGCCAAACAGAGGCCGGGAAGAAGGTGGGGAAAGAGGCGTCCTAGCAACGGGCTGGCTGAGGGGAAGGAGGGAGAGAAGGCTGCGAAGGCAGAAGCCCCAGAGGGATGCTGGGAAATTGCCTCTTCCCAAGGATGCTGGGGAAGAAGGGCATGATGGGAAATTCCCTCCCAAAAGGTTCTGGGAAAGATGGGGCAGTGAAGGGGCGGCCATTTTCTCACTTGGGCACAGATACTTTTAACTTTAGAATGTTTTATAAGTGCGGCTGTTGGCTTTCCTTGATTTTAATGTTTTATCTTTTTGTAAACCACTATATAAATATTATTAGGGAATCGGGTGGCGCTGTGGGTTAAAGCACAGAGCCTCGCACTTGCCGATCAGACGGTCGGCGGTTCGAATCCCCGCAATGGGGTGAGCTCCCGTTGCTCAGTCCCTGCTCCTGCCAACCTAGCAGTTCAAAAGCACAAAAAGTGCAAGTAGATAAATAGGTACCACTCCGGCGGGAAGGTAAACGGCATTTCCATGCGCTGCTCTGGTTCGCCAGGAGCGGCTTAGTCATGCTGGCCACATGACCCGGAAGCTGTACACCGGCTCCCTTGGCCAATAAAGCGAGATGAGCGCCGCAACCCCAGAGTCGGTCACGGCTGGACCTAATGGTCAGGGGTCCCCTTACCTTTTTATATAAATATTATTAGTATTTTGTTTAAATAATAAAAATATTATTATTATTTATTGTTGTTGTTGTTTAATTGTTTCGTCGTGTCCGGCTCTTTGTGACCCCCTGGACCAGAGCACGCCAGGCACTCCTGTCTTCCACTGCCTCCCGCAGTTTGGTCAAACTCATGCTGCTAGCTTCAAGAACACTGTCCCATCTCGTCCTCTGTGTCCCTTCTCCTCAGGGTCCTCCATCTTTCCCAACTTCTTCTTCTTGTTGTTTAGTCGTTTAGTCGTGTCCGACTCTTCGTGACCCCATGGACCAGAGCACGCCAGGCACTCCTGTCTTCTACTGCCTGCCACAGTTTGGTCAAACTCATGCTGGTAGCTTCAAGAACACTGTCCCACCATCTTGTCCTCTGTGTCCCTTCTCCTCAGGGTCTTCTCCAGGGAGTCTTCTCTTCTCATGAGATGGCCAAAGTCTTGGAGCCTCAGCTTCAGGATCTGTCCTTCCAGTGAGCACTCAGGGCTGATTTCCTTCAGAATGGAGAGGTTTGATCTTCTTGTAGTCCATGGGACTCTCAAGAGTCTCCTCCAGCACCAGAATTCAAAAGCATCAATTTTATATATATGACCTTAAAATTCTTACACAATTTCCAACCCTACAATTCCATGATTGTTCCATTATTTTATTGGTTTTAATTAGTTTCATTGGGGTTTTTTGTAATAAACTTGATTGTCATGCAGTATTGTTAGGTGTGATGCCATCGTTAATTTATGCCCATTATGAACTGTGTTTGAATGCAGTATCTGCAGGAAAAGAGCATTTCAACAAACCTGGCTTGACAGCCTTAAAATATGAGTGTGTCTCACCAGTTCCAATGATTAAGCTGTTTAAAGCCGTGCTTGGCTGGGACCAATTTAAACTTTTTTATTGGGTGATTAAAGGAAAGTAGTGAAATAAAAAAATTTAAGTCATATATATAATAATAATAATAATTTTTTATTTATACCCCGCCCTCCCGAGCCAAGGCCGTGCTCAGAGCGGCTTACAAGCAATAGTAAAAACAAGTTGAATGATTACAACTTAAAAACAAAATTAAAATACAACATTAAAATATTACAACATTAAAATAAAATGTAGCCTCAACGCAGGGGGAGAAGGAAAGAAAAAAAGAAAGAGAGGGAGGGAGGGAATCAAATTGGCTCCAAGCCAAAGGCCAGGCGGAACAACTCTGTCTTACAGGCCCTGCGGAAAGAAATCAGATCCCGCAGGGCCCTGTTCTCATGAGGCAGAGCGTTCCACCAGGCCGGGGCCAGAGTTGAAAAGGCCCTGGCTCTGGTTGAAGCCAATCTAACTTCCTTAGGGCCCGGGACCACTAGGGTGGTAATATATGTAAAAAAAATGTTCATAAATGTACCAACCAAGTGCATACATAGATGTGTGGAACACAGGTCTGGAGCAGCACAGGAGGACTGCCCTGAAACCATTTTCACTCCCAAACTGGCAAAATGTTTACTCTGCAAGGAGGGAGGAGGTGGGGGAGCCTCCCCGTTGTCTTTTTGTTCACAAATCCTGTCTTAAGGGTATGTCTGTGTATGAATAGAGTGAGCCTGTGACCTGGCTCAGGAACTAAGTATTCGTCATTACAAAAGACTGGCCAGGCTCCCCAGGGTAACCAGTCATGTAAGCATTAATAGGTAACCTGCCAGACAGAAGGTAAACAACGCACTCAGATTTCTGTTGTAGACCGCCCTTTCTGTGATGTAGGTTTGATGTATCTGGGGGGGGTGGTCCTGGGCTCCAAGGTGGGCAATTTAAAATGTCTATATAAAGGCGGACACACCTTTGTTCGGGGTCCTCCTCCTTTCCTGCGTGTGAGCAACCTGTTGCAACAGATCAATAAAGATCAGGCTTACTAGCTGCTTTGTTTCTCAATATTCTCTGGTTGGCCTCTGTTATTTTCTCCAACAGATGGAGAACCTACAAAGGACTCTATAAGGGCTCTTGTGTCCTCCATAAGGGAATAAGGGCAGATTTGCGTTTACTACAGTAGCCAGGGAGATCTCTGGACCTCCAGTTCCTGGGAATCACAAGAGGGGAGAGTGTTTTGGGGATTTCCACAGGCGTTTGGCCACTGTGAAAACAGCATGCTGGACTAGACTGGCTTTTGGCCTAATTCAGCAGGCTCTTCTTACGTTCTTATCACTGCACTGTGCTCTCTTCTCATACGTCCTCATTTTAGGGCAATCAGCAACATCCTGCATATGTATATACAGGATTTTTAAAAATACTGATTTCGCATAGCGTCACAGCTCCCCTTGGCTATGCCACAAAAGACTGAATGGTGCTTTGGGGCTTTGTGACCTCTGCCACAGCATGACTATTCAAACAGGGCATTAGCCTTTGTCCTCTTCTGTTTATTCAAAAACAGGGTGGTTTTTTCTTGAAGACACAGAAATCTGCCTAACCTTATGGTTTCTTGGAGAGTCACAAAGCCAAAGGCTTTGTTTTATGTAGCCGACATTGGCAGAGACTTTAAAGAGAAGCAGTGGTACGAAGACGTTTTCTCACAGAAGCGTGTGATAAATTGTAAAGACTTCTGGGAAAATTATTTTTAGAAAAAGAAGCCGCTGCACTGGATGGCAGTGATCCATTTGTGTCCTCAAGCTGCAGCGCAGAGGAGAATTACAGCACAAGGTTATCTTTAAAGTAAGATGAAGAAGCAGACTGGGACAAAGGTTCGCATCTGGTACAGCTTTTCTTTCATATGGCAGCCAAATGACTTAAAAGCAGGAAAATGAAGGGGACATTATCTTCCCCATTGTTAAGGTAAAGGTAAAGGTACCCCTGCCCGTACGGGCCAGTCTTGCCAGACTCTAGGGTTGTGCGCCCATCTCACTCAAGAGGCCGGGGGCCAGCGCTGTCCGAAGACACTTCCGGGTCACGTGGCCAGCGTGACATCGCTGCTCTGGTGAGCCAGAGCCGCACACGGAAACGCTGTTTACCTTCCCGCTGGTAAGCGGTCCCTATTTATCTACTTGCCCCCAGGGGTGCTTTCGAACTGCTAGGTTGGCAGGCGCTGGGACCAAGCAGCGGGAGCGCACCCCGCCGCGGGGATTCGAACCGCCGACCTTTCGATCGGCAAGCCCTAGGCACTGAGGCTTTTACCCACAGCGCCACCCGCGTCCCTTCCCCATTGTTAGTCCCCAACAATAAACATTCTGGTGGTAGGATAACCAGCCTCATATAACCAAAATGCTTAAGTCCAACTAATGCATGAAGGGGTTAATGCCATAGAGTAAGCTGTCCTGCCAGGCTTGGCTAGGTCACTGTTCCTCACCTTGGGAGGAAGGAAAGAAAGTCTATTGTTTCCCTCCGTCTGTTCATGTGCAAAGAGGTCTGAGCTGGTTGCTCCAAGCTTCAACTGCATGACTTTTCTACAAAGCCATTCTTGTGTTCCTATATCAAATAATTTAGGACCTTTCACCACTTTGGAACTAACCTAAGTTTTGCTGCCTGTGTTTTCTGAATGCTTTATGGTAAAGCACATGAACCTGACCTTTGAAGAGTTTATAAGTAAACCATTTTTATAAGTAAGTTTATAAGTAAACTTTCATAAATTTAGCATCATTTCTATGCTAGCGCAAGTGGGAAACTTTCAGATGAACTTAGAAGATTATATTTTAAAGGTCTAATAGCCTATACAGTCATACCTCGGGTTACAGACGCTTCAGGTTGCATTTTTTCAGGTTACGGACCGCCGAAACCCGGACGTACCAGAATGGGTTACTTCTGGGTTTCGGCACTCGTGCATGTGCAGAAGCGCCAAATCACAGCCCTTGCGTGCATAGACGCGCCACTGTGGGTTGCAAACATGCATCCTGCACGGATCACGCTTGCAACCTGAGCGTCCACTGTATTTCCATGCTTTACTTTGCTGCCTATTTTCCCAAAATTTTCAATCTGCTTGGGTTTCGTCACCAAAGAGTACTTATCCCAAACCTCCTTAGGAAACATGGGTAGGGCCCACAAATTAAAGTCCACAAACACAGCTGCATGTAATTGGTGGCACATGGCAGCAATGGCAGTGGTGCGCTCCTCTGCTACCTCTTTGGCAACCTCCCCACCCCCCAGTGCTGCTGGTCTCCTCCCACCCTTGTGGATCTTTATTTCCCCCCTTGTACCTGATGGAGATCTTCACTCCCCACTTCTTCCCGGGCGGGGAGGAGCAGCTCCATTTTGTGATTCGCCTCAGGTGTCAAAATGTCTTGGGCCAGCCTTGCCTAGAGACTTTGTACTACATTGGAAAAGTGGCCCAGTCAGCAAGCATAGCTGTCAACTTACAGATTTGAAAATAAGGGACCAGCAGCCTCAAAAATAAGGGATTTTCCAAGCACAGGTATGTTCAACTTCTGAGCCCCTCCGAGCCAAAGGTAGAAATCCCAGCCAGCAGCCAAACGAAGCCTCAAGTGGTGGTTCCCACAACACAGCAACCTGGCAAAGGGGATGCAGCAAGGAAAACCACCATCACCTTTCCGCTGGGAAGTGCTGAGCAAAGGCGAGTCCCCAGGCAACGTGGCCGATTTGATCGGCACAAGGCATGCAAGCTCCACCCCCCAGTCATTCTTTTACTCCTTATTGGGTGAGCAACGCAGCCAAGCAGGCAGGCAGGCAGGGAGGGAGAGGAGCTGCTTCCTTTGAAACCCGGGGAATTTAAGGGACATCATCCATAAGGGACAGCAGCGGGACACGGCGCTGGGATAAGGGACTTTCCCGCCAAATAAGGGACGGTTGACAGCTATGCCTTGGGGATGAATTGGAAAATGCATATATCCTAGAAGGGAAAGTGAAGCTGCTGAAAGGTGCATACAGTATTTTACTGGAATGGGAAACAAAAGACGAGGTGGTGAAATCGGTCCTGATCAAATGGGCACAAGATATAGGGCATAATTATACAATTTGAAGATTGGGAAAAACTGTGGAGAACAGATTTAAAATTTACAGACGGTTCCTTTTTCAAAGAAAACTATATGAAAATGATGTATAGATGGTATATAACTCCAGTACAGATTGCAAGAATGTATAAAACTGGGTCAAATGTATGTTGGAAGTGTAAAGAAAAAGAAGGGACATTTTACCATATGTGGTGGGAATGTGGAGAAATTAAAAAATTATGGGAAATGATATATAATGAGTCGAAGAAAATGTTTAAATTAACATTTGTAAAAAAAAAGATACGTTTTTGTTAGGGATTGTAGGAAAAGACCTGCCAAGGAAAAGAAAGAATTTATTTATGTATGCGACAACAGCGGCAAGAGTCTTAATAGCACAAGGATGGAAGAATGAGGAAACCCCGACAAAAGAACAGTGGCAAGAGAAATTGATGGATTATGCAGAACTGGCAGAACTGACGTACAAACTGCGAGACAAGGACAACTGTGACTTTAAAGAAGAATGGGAACTTTTTACCAACTACTTTAAAAAAACGACAAATTCAACTGGACTCCTTGGCCAGTTTTGAATAAACATACACAAATTTATTGACTGTTAATATAATAGACAGACAATTTAAGGATCTTTACAATTTTATAATATGCAGAGAACAACATGTGCTGAAAAATCAGAGAGAGGAACTGAGGGGGGAAATTGGGGGGAGAGAATGATGAATATGATATATTATGGTAATTTGTTATATTGAAATTATTAATAAAAATATTATTATTATTTTAAAAAGGGAAATGCATATATCCATACAGGTTCCTTATTGCAGGAGGCTCCCAAAATGGAAAGAAGGCCTGACATCAAGCTGGAAACGGCTTTGGAGTTGCGATATAAATTATAACCGGCATTTTGCAGCCCGGCCCAAGGGCAGCCACACGCCAGAGAAACCGCGGCCGACGGTGAAGCAAATTGTCAAGCTGTGAAATGCAAAGCTAGCTGAAGTGAGGAGGCTGAGGGAGATGTTTTTAGAATCGACCACATGAGGGAAAGATGTTTGCATGGCGGGTATCCTGTCCAACTCCACCGCCACCCCAGACTCTGTGCTTTGTCTCTCTCAGGAAAGGGATTCAGCTCAGTGGTAGAGCATCTGTTTTACACAAGGAGGTCTCGGGTTCAAGTCCTGGTGGCATCCCCAGTTAGGGCTGGGAGAGAGCTCCCGATAAAGACCTCCCTGCGTTCCTAGGACCTGTTTCCTTGTCTAGGAAGTGTAATAAACAAAAATCTGCCCTTATTCCCTTATGGGGGACACAAGAGCCCTTATAGAGTCCTTTGTAGGTTCTCCATCGGTCAGAGAAAATATCAGAGGCCAACCAGAGAATATTGAGAAACAAAGCAGCTAGTAAGCCTGATCTTTATTGATCTGTTGCAACAAGGTGCTCCCCTCACACGCAGGAGAGGAAGAGGATCCAGAACCAAGGTGTGTCCGCCCTTATATAGACATTTTAAATTCCCTGCCATGGAGCTCCAGACCACCCCTCCATACATCATACATACATCACAGAAGGGGTGCAACCCAAGACCACCCCCCACAAACATCATACCTACATCACGGAATAGGCGGTCTACAGCAGAAATCTGAGTGCGTTTATCTCCTGTATGACAGTTTACCTGTTAATGCTCACTTGATTGGATACCCTGGGGAGCCTGGCTGGTCTTTTGTAATGACATATACTTAGTTCCTGAGCCAGGTCACAGGCTCACCCTATTCATACACAGACATACCCTTAAGACAGGATTTGTGAATGAAAAGACAATGGGGAGGCTTTTCCATTTTCCTTCACCTTGCAGAGAAATCATTTGGCCAGTTTGGGAGTCAAAATGGCTTCATGGCTGTTTTCCTGTGCTGCTTCAGACATTTGGTTTATATATTTATGTACATGTTTGCTTGGTACATTTATGAACATTTATTATATATATATATGACCTTAATTTTTTTATTTCAGAAGTGTAGCATGAGGAGAAGAATGAAGTGCCCCTGAACATTAACAGAGTGCCCTTTCCTTCACCGCACCACAACTATGGTCGGACTAGGAGCTGGGAGACCAGGGTTCGAATCCCCACTTGGACAAGAAGCTCAAGGGGTGACTTTGAGTGCTGGTCACTTTCTTTCAGCCTAACGTACCTCACAGGGATTTAATAAGGAGACTAAGAGCCATGTCCACCACTTTGAGCTCCTTGGAGGAAATGTTGGGATATAAATGCAATAAAACGAGTAAATAGATCAGTTCCTAAACCTCTAGAATGAGGAAGAAGGGGTTCCAAAAAAGCATGACTTTTTCCGTGCCAGTTTAGGATCAGCCCAGGAACTATTAATACCAGAGTTTAAGCTTCCACAAAAAAAAGAAACTAGGCTAAGGCAAAGGTGAACCTCAGATGGGCACCCCAATTTGTGGGCTGTGAGACCAAAGGTGGCTTTCTGTGTCTCAGGCCACAGGTTCCAGCTGTCCTGCCAGCGAGGAGAATAAAAAAAGCATTTTACTCAGGCCCCGCCATCTCATAAACATCTCAGCACTGCAGTTTTTAATAATCCCGGTGGCTCCACCAGACTCTCGTGAGACAAGAAGTAGCCCTATATGTCAAACGACTGGTTTTGGGTACCTTTTTTAAAAGGAAAAAAAAACCTACAAATCTACAAGCTCTCTATTTGTATTTATCTTTCCTCCCCAATTTATTATAGCTCAAAAAATAAAAACCGCTTTCAAAGCCAGTACGAAACAAATGCCTCTTTTTAGCTAGAGGCTCAAAGGTTTTTAGACGCGATGAGCCGCACGGCTGCTGGTATCGTCACGAGATTTTGCCATAACGACCTGTGTTTTCTCTTTGTGGAGTTTATTTAACTTGCAGGATGATGAGGAGCTACCCATAGACAGGATGGGCTCTGTCTACTCCTTTATGCTGCTGGCAAAGCTTATCTCTGGCTTTGTGGTTCTAGGAGGTCAGTGCAAACTCATCCAAAGAGGTAGCAGGCAGGAAAAGATAGGGTTAGTCAGCGGCAGGAGTTGCCATTATCTGTGTTCAATTCAAAAAACGCCAGGATTAAATCAATGTCAAGTAAGAGACAGACTTCAGGCAAGCGTCTCGTTGAGAGTCTTGTGATGCAGCTCGGCTTGTATTGGAGGCTGGCGGGTCTATAAAGGAAAGAGAAGACCCCCCAAACTCACTAGAGTCCCAGGTGTAATAAACAAAAATCTGCCCTTATTCCCTTATGGGGTACACAAGAGCCCTTATAGAGTCCTTCTCCATCGGTCGGAGAAAATAACAGAGGTCAACCAGAGAATATTGAGAAGCAAAGCAGCTCCTAAGCCTGATCTTTATTGATTCTGTTGCAACAGGGTTCCCCCTTCACACGCAGGAAAGGAGGAGGACCCAGAACCCAGGTGTGTCTGCCCTTATATAGACATTTTAAATTGCCCACCCTGGACTCCAAGACCACCCCCAGAAACATCATACATACATCATAGAAGGGGTGTAGCTCAAGACCACCCCCCAGATACATCATACCTACATGGGACTAGAACTTGGGCGAGGTCTGAGTTCAAATCCCCACTCTGCCATGAAGTTCTCACTGGGTGACCTTGGGAGCCAGCCAGTCACTCCCTCTCAGCCCGGCCTATCTCACAGGGTTGTTGTGGGGATTAAATGAGGAGAGGAGGGAGAACCTCGTGCACTGTTGTAAACAAAATCTGCCCTTTTTCCCTTATGGGGTATCCAAGAACCCATATAAGGTCCTTAAGCGGGTTCCTTATCAGTAGGAGAAAATAACAGAGGCCAACCAGAGAATATTGAGAAGCAAAGCAGCTCGTAAGCCTGGTCTTTATTGATCTATTGCAACAGGGTTCTCACTCACCACACGCAGGAAAGGAGGAGGACCCAGAACCAAGGTGTGCCTGTCCTTATATAGACATTTTAAATTGCCCGCCCTGGAGTCCAAGACCACCCCCAGAAACATCATACATACATCACAGAAAGGGTGGTCTACAGCAGAAATCTGAGTGCGTTCTTTATCTCCTATCTGCCAGGTTACCTGTTAATGCTCACTTGATTGGATACCCTGGGGAGCCTGGCCAGTCTTAGTTCCTGGCCCAGGTCACAGGCTCACCCTATTCATACACAGACATATTCTTAAGACAGGATTTGTGACCGAAAAGACAATGGGGAAGCTTTTCCATTTTCCTTCGACCTTGCAGAGAAATATTTGAAGTCAATTTGGGAGGGACAAAATGGTTTCAGGACGTTTTCTGTGGGGTTTCAGACATGTGGATTATATATGAAGTTAGGAACATTATAGATCTATATCTATCTATCTGTCTATCTATCTATCTATCTATCTATCTATCTATCTATCTATCTATCTATATGACCTTAAATTTTTTATTTCACGGGGTCAGCAAACTTTTTCAGCAGGGGGCTGGTCCACCATCCCTCAGACCATGTGGGGGGCCGGACTATATTTTTTGGGGGGGAAATATGAACGAATTCCTATGCCCCACAAATAACCCAGAGATGCATTTTAAATAAAAGCACACAGTCTACTCATCTAAAAACATGCTGACTCCCGGACCGTCCGCAGGCCGGATTGAGAAGGCGATTGGGCCAGATCCGGCCCCCGAGCCTTAGGTTGCCAACCCCTGCTCCAAGCTCTCTAGGTTGTCCTTTAACCTGCGCTGGCCTTCCAATACTCTCAGGGTTATTTTCCTTTTTTCCTTCTTCATGGAGGATTAAAGGTATTGATGGCTGAAGCCACACTGGCCGAGTCCTGCCTTCACCATTGTCACAGGCAATCATAGAATTGTAGAGTGGGAAGGGGCCCCGAGTCATCTAGTCCTTTTTATTATTATTATTATTCATTATTCATTTTCGTTCATTACATACATCTCAAATTCTTACTGACTTGCGTTTCTGGTTTGTTTCTATTTTCACCTGCTTTGCTATCTCTCAACAGAAGAAGTTATTAATAGCATAACATCAAACCTTAAAAACATAAAAATAAAATTAAATACATCTTATTTCACTATCTTCCAAACATTTTCTTATGCTAATAATGTGGATGTTTATTTAAATCCTGCCATCAAGTCTATTGCCTTTCTTTGTTTCTGCAAATATAATATGAATGGTTCCCAATCTTTTTCAAAGTCTCTGTTGTCTCTTTCTCTTAGTCTTAGACGGAGTCATCTAGTCCAACCCCCTGCAATGCAGGAATCTCTGCTGAATTATCCCTGGCAGATGGTCCTCCAGCCTCTGCTTAAAAACCTCCAAGGAAGGGGAGTCCACCACCTCCCGAGGGAGACCGTTCGTCTGCCAAACAGCTCTTACTGTCAGAAAGTTCTTCCTGATTTTTTGTTGGAATTTCCTTTCTTGTAACTTGAAGCCATTGGTTTGAGTCCCACCCTCCGGAGCAGGAGAAAACAAGCTTCTTCCTTCTTCCATGCAACAGGGCTTTTGATATCTGAAGGTGGCTATCATATCACCTCTCAGTCTCAGGCTAAACATACCCAGCTCCTTCAACCGTTCCTCATCAGGCTTGCTTCCCAGACCCTTGGTCATCTTGGTCGCCCTCCTCTGCCCACCTTCCAGCTTGTCAACATCCTCCTTAAATTGTGGTGCCCAGAACTGGACACAGGACTCCAGGTGGGGTCTGAGCAGAGCAGAATAGAGTGGCACTATTCCTTCCCTTGATCTGGACACTAGACTTCTGTTGATAAATGGCCTTGGTCCAGTATACCTGAAGGAGCGTCTCCACCCCCATTGTTCAGCCCGGACACCGAGGTCTGCCTCTGAGGGCCTTCTGGTGGTTCCCTCCCTGTGAGAAGTGAGGTTACAGGGAACCAGGCAGAGGGCCTTCTCAGTAGTGGCACCCGCCCTGTGGAACACCCTCCCACCAGATGTCAAAGAGATAAACGACTACAGTGGCACCTCAGGTTACATACGCTTCAGGTTACAAATGCTTCAGGTTACAGCCTCCACTAACCCAGAAATAGTGCTTCAGGTTAAGAACTTTGCTTCAGGATGAGAACAGAAATCGTGCTCCGGCAGTGCGGCGGCAGCAGGATGCCCATTAGCTAAAGTGATGCTTCAGGTTAAGAACAATATCAGGTTAAGAACGGACCTCCGGAACGAATTAAGTACTTAACCCGAGGTACCACTGTATTTTACTTTTAAAAGTCAACTGAAGGCAGCCCTGTTTAGGGAAGTTTTTAATTTCTGGTGCTGTATTGTTTTTAATATTCAGTTGGAAGCCTCCCAGAGTGGCTGGGGAAGCCCAGCCAGATGGGAGGGGTATAAATATTTTATTATTATTATTATTATTATTATTATTATTATTATTATTATTATT
>JAXCMG010000046.1:2032260-2053323 GCA_034642415.1 Podarcis siculus | reverse complement strand
TTATTATTATTATTATTATTATTATTATTATTATTATTATTATTATTACTACTACTATTATTATTATTATGCAATAAACCTCTGACTACCAGATGCTGGGAACCATTGGAGGGGAAAGTACTGTTGTGCCCAAATCCTGCTTGTGAGCTTTCCATAGGCACCAGGTCGCATACTATGGCAATAAGATGCTAGACTAGATGGGCTTCTGGTCTGATCCAGCAGCCAGGCCCTTCTTGCGCTCTCCTCTCTGCCGTACGCAGGCACCCACCCCACCCACAAGGGTATTTGTCTCAGCCCAGAATCCCCACCAAGCTGTGATCTCCCCAAGCCTCACTTTGCACAAACTGGCTCTGCGTCCACATATTAATACCTTTTCCAGTAACTAAGGCTGCAGAGCCAGGCCGTCAGTCATCGGCATCCCAGGGATAAAAGGGCAGCGTGTCTTGTCCAAAGGAATCATGCGTGTTTCTACAGCATTTCGTTTTCACCAGCTTGGCTGGAGGGGAAGGAATAGGGTGGCGTAGCAGAAGAGGATGCTTCACTGCAAGGTCTCCTGGCAGGCGCAAAAAATCTGCGTTCCACATGCAAAGGGGAGGACGTGGCTTTCTTCTGTCCGTTCCCCACCATTCCCAGTTAAATGGCACAATTGCGGGAGACTGTAAGACTTGTTAAATAAGCGGTGGGAGCATGACTTGCAATTTGTTGTTGTTCAGTTGTTTAGTCGTGTCCGACTCTTCGTGACCCCCTGGACCAGAGCACGCCAGGCACTCCTGTCTTCCACTGCCTCCCGCAGTTTGGTCAAACTCATGCCGGTAGCTTTGAGAACACTGTCCAACCATCTCGTCCTCTGTCGTCCCCTTCTCCTTGTGCCCTCCATCTTTCCCAACATCAGGGTCTTTTCCATGGAGTCTTCTCTTCTCATGAGGTGGCCAAAGTATTGGAGCCTCAGCTTCAGGATCTGTCCTTCCAGTGAGCACTCAGGGCTGATTTCCTTCATAATGGAGAGGTTGGATCTTCTTGCCAGCTTTTATTCTGAGTCAAGGTCAGCAGCAACATCCTCCATATTTGTTGTTGTTTAGTTGTTTAGTCGTGTCTGACTCTTCATGACCCCCTGGACCAGAGCACACCATGCACTCCTGTCTTCCACTGCCTCCCGCAGTTTGGTCAAACTCATGCTGGTAGCTTCGAGAACACAAGTCCTTCCAGTGAGCACTCAGGGCTGATTTCCTTCAGAATGGAGAGGTTTGATCTTCATGCAGTCCATGGGACTCTCAAGAGTCTCCTCCAGTACTATAATTCAAAAGCATAAATTCTTCGGCGATCAGCCTTCCTTATGGTCTAGCTCTCACTTCCATACATCACTACTGGGAAAATCATAGCTTTAACTATATGGACCTTTGTTGGCAAAGTGATGGTTGGCAAGGTCCCCTTCATGGATCACTGCCTTGCCGTGGCGAAGGGGCTTGAATAACTCAGAGAAGCTATGAGCTATGCCGTGCAGGGCCACCCAAGATGGACAGGTCATAGTGGAGAGTTTTGACCAAACGTGATCCACCTGGAGGAGGAACCGGCAAGTCACTCCACTATCCCTGCCAAGAAAACTCCAAGGACAAAGACAAAAGTCGAAACATAACCACCATCCAATTCTAGCACTCAAGGGGATGGTATCAGCAGGCTCAGGGGAGCCTCATGGGCCCTGGGGTTCATTGATGGAAGAAATTAAATAAACTCCGGGGTTTGCTAATGTTTAAAAAAACACTGAGGGGTGTGGAGAACGAGGCAGGAAATAAGCTTCCCATAAATGAAGCCCAAATGTACTCAGGATGCTGACTGGGAGCCATGGAGTGGAGTATGGTACAGTGGTACCTCAGGTTAAGTACTTAACTCGTTCCAGAGGTCTGTACTTAACCTGAAACTGTTCTTAACCTGAGGTACCACTTTAGCTAATGGGGCCTCCTGCTGCCACCGCACCACAATTTCTGTTCTCATCCTGAAGCAAAGTTCTTAACCCGAGGTACTATTTCTGGGTTAGTGGAGTCTGTAACCTGAAGCGTATGTAACCTGAGGTACCACTGTATTGTATTTGATAGGAGAGCGATAGCAACGTTCTTTTTTAATGCTATTGTGATTGTTGCGAGGCGCTTTGAGCTCCGCACGTGTCGCTGGAAAAGCGGAATACAAATATTAAATCAAAATCAGAGTGGCATGACTGGCTGACTAGAAATCCATGCAAACACTACTACATGTGCCATACCTTCAAGTTTTCCATCTGATCCGATATCTACCTACAAGGAACACTAGAATCCTCAAAACAGCGACACGTGGAACACCATAAGATAAGCGTACCATATTGTGGTTATTGCCAATATAGAAACTGAATGGACTTTATCTCCTGACCATCCATTGGACTTTAATTTCTCAGGATACGTTCTGTTTGCATGATGTGTTGGTCTATGGAATTACACATTGTGAGATAATATATGGTGAATTGTGTTTGAAATAGAAGTTACACAACCTGTTATGTTGTGACTAGAAATCCAGGCAGGAGCTGTGCTGCAACCTTGCATTTCAAGTTGCAGTAGCTTTCACCTTGTGCGCATGCTTCATCCGGGTAACCAACGCATGCGCACTCAGGTGCCCAGTTGAGCTTCTCCATGCACGATGGCACAGTGCGCCTGGGCAGCTCTCCACAGTTGTTGCGAGCAGTGGCGTAGCGTGGGGGGTGCAAGGGGGGCCGGCCGCACCGGGCGCAACATCTGGGGTTAGGGCAAATCCACGGGTTAGGGGGCGCAAATTACTTGCCTTGCCCCGGGTGCTGACAACCCACGCTACTCCACTGGTTGCGAGTGGGAGACAGGGTGTGTGGCACCCCTCTCGGGTACCAAAATTCAGGGGACGAGCACAAACCACCATCCTCAAGCTGCAGCTGGTCTCTCTCTCTCCCCCTCTCTCTCTGCACAGCCCAGCAAATACCTGGTCCTGTTAAAACCACAGAAATGTTACAGGATGGAATTCTTCCCTGCATGCCTCATCGCCGCCCAGCAGGATCCGCATCAACAAACGACTAAAGTAAACGCAGATCTCACTGTGCTCCTATTGTCTGCCCAAGGCCTCCTGGCCTCTTCAGTTTCCTTCAAGCGGCACATTATAGACCCCAGAGCTGTTCATTTTCGCCCGCTCGGTGCCAACACAAAGAGGAAATATGTAAACAGGCGTTAGCCTCGTGTGTGTACACACACACACACAGCAGCTGCAAGCGGGTGGGTAGGGAGCCAGGATGTGGAGTTCAGCTGGCTGCTCTTGAAAAATCACTTGCCTCCCTTTCTTAAGGTGGATTGACATGCTCCCTTGGCAAACACGTGTTTCCAGACCGGCATTTGACAGGTAAAATCCTAGGAATATATAGCTCAGGCCCTGGTTATCTGAAAACTGCATCCTCCTATATGAACCTGCCTGGGTTTGAGATCTGCAGGAGAGACCCTTCTCTCAGTTCTGCCACCCTCACAAGCATCCTTGGTGGAGACGTAGGAGAGGGCCTTCTCAGTGGCTGGTCCTCTGAGACTTTGGGACCCCCTCACTTGAGAAGCTGGACTGGCCCCCTCCTTGTCCTTCTGCCAGCAGGTGAAGTCCTTTTCCAACAGGCCTTTTGAGATAGATGATAGATTAGATAGATGATAGATAGATGATGGATAGATAGATAGATAGATAGATAGATAGATAGATAGATAGAGATGATAGAGAGAGAGATAGATAGATATAAAAGAACAGGGCTTTTAACAGTGCTGTGCTATTTTTATTATCTGTATTTTAATAGAATTGTTTTTATACTGCTCTAATCCTATTGTTTAATTACTTTTTAAGTATTCTTTGTTAATCTGTTTTTAGCTTTTCTGCATTTTATCTGCATTGTTTCAATTTGTTCTAGTTACAGGTAGGTAGCCGTGTTGGTCTGCCGTAGTTGAAACAAAATAAAAAAATTCCTTCCAGTAGCACCTTAAAGACCAACTAAGTTTGTTATTGGTATGAGTTATTGGTATCTGAAGAAGTGTGCATGCACACAAAAGCTCATATCAGTAACAAACTTAGTTGGTCTCTAAGGTGCTACTGGAAGGAATTTTTTTTTATTTTGTTTCAATTTGTGTAAGCCTTGAGTCCCGGTCTGGGAAAAAGCTGGCATAATAATAATAATAATAATAATAATAATAATAATAATAATAATACAAATGTGATGGGGGTTGCAAGAGAGGAAGGGCATTTTTGCATCATAGTCAGTTAGGCTGCCTTTCGTTCCAACATTTCCTCGTAGGATCCACAATCAGGAAGCACCAAGCAGAAAATGTCTCCTGTGGATTCCCTCCCGCCCAATACATTATCCGTCAATTAACGAGACACAAAATTGCCTTTGATTTAGTTCCAGACTCAAGAGCATCCTAGAGGAGGCCTTTCCTGGTCTGATGCTGCTTTCACCGCAGACTGAGCCCATTTCAATGCAAGCAAAATGCACACAGCCCTCGCATCCGCTTAATGGAGAGGCGTTCTGGGATCAGCCCAGAGCTTTCTTGGAGTAAAAACACTAGAGGAGGCTGGCTGTTGGATCAAACTACAGTGGTACCTCGCAAGACGAATGCCTCGCAAGACGAAAAACGCACAAGACGAAAGAGTTTTCCGTTTTTTGAGTCGTTCCGCAAGATAAATTTCCCTATGGGCTTGCTTCGCAAGGCGAAAACGTCTTGCGAGTTCTTGCGAGTTTGTTTCCTTTTTCTTAAAGCCGCTAAGCCGTTAATAGCCGCTAAGCCGCTAAGCCGTTAATAGCCGTGCTTCGCAAGATGAAAAATCCGCAAGACGAAGAAACTCGCAGAATGGATTAATTTCGTCTTGCGAGGCACCACTGTAAAGGGGACCCGTCTAGTCTAGCACCTGATACCTGCGAAAAGCCCACAAGCGGGACAGGAGCACAGCAGCAGACTCCCCCCCCCCCCCCCGTCCATGTGTTTCCCAGGACTGGCATTCAGAGGCATGTGGCGTCTGCTAGCGGAGCTTGGTTCACAGACTGCCAGTAGTCCCTGATAGCCGTGATCTGTCTACCCCCCTTTCTATGCCAACCAAGTTGATGGGCATCATGGCCACCATTGGAGAAGCCCATAGTTTAACTATGTGCCATTGTGTAGAAAGGTTTCATTTATTGATTCCTTTATTTAATTTCTTGCATTTTTATCCCAACTTTTCCTCCAAGGAGCCCGAGACGGCGCTGTGATAAGAATTTTAAAGTCTTAGATATATAATAAATGTTCATAAATGTACCAACCAAGCACGTACATAGATCAGCACAGGAAGACCAACCTGAAACCAATTTTGATTCCCAAACTGACCAAATGATTTCTCTGCAAAGTCAAAGGAGAATGGAAAAGCCTCCCCATTGTCTTTTCCTTCACAAATCCTGTCTTAAGGGTATGTCTGTGTTTTAACAGGGTGAGCCTGTGACCTGGCTCAGGAACTAAGTATTTATCACTACAAAAGACTAGCCAGGCTCCCCAGGGTATCCAATCAAGTAAGCATTAACAGGTAACTTGCCAAACAGGAGATATACAACAACAGGAGATAAACAACGCACTCAGATTTCTGCTGTAGACCACCCTTTCTGTGATGTATGTATGATGTTTCTGGGGGTGGTCTTGGACTCCAGGGCAGGCAATTTTAAATGTCTATATAAGGGCGGACACACCTTTGTTCAGGGTTCCTCCTCCTTTCCTGCATGTGAGGGGAGCACCCTGTTGCAATAAAGATCAGGCTTACTAGCTGCTTTGCTTCTCAATATTCTCTGTTGGCATCTGTTATTTTCTCCTACCGATAGGGAACCCACTTAAGGACTCTATATGGGCTCTTGGATACCCCATAAGAGGAAAAGGGCAGATTTTGTTCACAACAGCGCACAAGGTTCCCCCTCCTCTCCTCATTTGATCCCCACAACAACCCTGTGAGATAGGCCAGGCTGAGAGGGAGTGACTGGCTGGCTCCCAATGTCACCCAGTGAGAGCTTCATGGCAGAGTGGGGATTTGAACTCAGACCTTGCCCAAGTTCTAGTCCCAACACGCTAAACACTACTTTTCCACCAGCTCTTGGGTCCTGAATCTCTCACCCTTTAGTTTCATTGAGACACACAGCCCCAGCTGCTAGTATTTTGAGAAAAAGAGAGAAACCCCATAAAGGCATTGCCGTCCTCCCTGTTCATTTCAGTCGCCCCAGTCTTCATCTCTTCCAGCTCTGCATCCTCCTTTCTGAGGTGGGGCAACCAGTTTGACCAACCATAAAGGCATCACCACAGACACTGTTTCCGTTCTCAACCCCTTCCGTCATGATCCCTGACAGAGAATCCACCTTTTTCACAACTGCTGGGTCAGCGTTTCCATTAACTGACCCACCAAGACCCCAAAATCTCTTTCTCAGTCACCACCAATTCAGATCCCACCAGCATTTGTGTGAAGATCATCTTACATTCTCTCTCTTTTCCTCAGCCTCCCATTATATTTTGCTCACGGTGAACCACATTTACCATTCATCCAGTTTGGAAATATATTTGGGAGGGTGGGTGGGGAGTTCAGAATCGCTTTTTTGTTTTTACCAGAGAATTGTAGAGTTGGGACGTGGGACCTCAAGTACAAAGCTGCAAAGCTTAAAACATCTGTCTTTAGATAACCCTTTCCTGACACGCAAATGTTAACGAGATTTCGTCTCTTTTACTGTCAACTGCCATTATTTTAAAATGTTTTTAATTGTTTTGCAGCAATTCTATTGATTTACTGCCATAAAACAGTACCTAAATTGTATCAAATTTCATTGACAAATATCTGGGTGTCATCCGGCCATGTGTTTGCATACCTGGCCACGTAGCACGGAGTCTTCGGGTGCCTTTGCATTTATTTACCCTGGGCTTTGGGTTCCAGCTTTCAAGCAGGGGGTGGGGGCGGGGGGGCAGGCAAGCAAGCATCTTCACCCCAGGAAAACAACCTTGGCGCTCTGCCCAGGCTTCCAAGAATCAGTGAGAAAGGAGGGTAGATCAGAGCTCCTTCCTGCCATGGGATCCGCTGCCGCCATCCCTCCCTCGTTCCCACCGGCTCTTGCAGAAGACAAACATCAGGCGCACTAATTAGCCGCTGGCACACCAGCCAGAGGGGAGGTTTCTCTGCAAGCAGCCCCAGGAGACGACTCACATTTCCTCCACCATTAGCCCTAACCAGGAGGGCTGGCTTCATGTCACGACCAGCGCTATACACAGCAACCAGCCACCCAAGTCTGAGCAGGCTTTGCCAAGCAGGTGCCCTCCAGATGTTCTGGACCAAAACACCAATCAGCCCCCAGAAGGGACCAGTTTAGTGAAGGATGCCATACAGTCTCATCCATTCTGCATCTCTTACCACCTCCCCATCCATCCATCCTTTTATTTGTACGCCGCCTTTCCAAAGTTAAAACCCAGCTCACCGCCTACCTGGGAGGCAAGGTGCCCAGAACTTTTGAATGCCACTTGCTGGAAACCACAGGATACGAGAGCCACTCCTGTGTTCGAATCCTGCTTGAAGCATCTGGTTGCCACTTCTGAGCACAGGATGCTTGATGGACCACTGTCCGGATCCAGGAGGCTCTTCTGATGTTATTAACTATACATACTATAAAGGCTGCTACCCGCTGCCTTGTGGGACATCTTTGGGGGGAAGAAATGGCTATGGAGTAAACCCTACACAAATCTGGAGTCAGACTCAGTGACTATGCATTCACACCGAAAGAACTTCACTTCCTTTTGCGATTATTGGGTCAATATGCATGCACACTGAAAGAACACGAAACGAAGAGAAAGAAGCCCAAACAAAGGTTATTTGTCTTCTTTCTATGCATATTGACCCACAAACAACGTGTTGTCCTTTTTTGTACTTCACTTCGTTTAGCAAATTTTTGGGTGAATATGCATGCACACCCAAAAAACACGAAACAAAGAGAAAGAAGCCCAGTCAAAGCTTAGTCGTCTTCTTTCTATGCATATGGAACCAAAAACAACCTGTTTTGCTTTGTTTGGACTTCTTTCACTTCGCTTTGCATTTTTTGGGTGAATATGCATTCACACGGAAAGAACTTCACTTCCTTTTGCTAATTTTTGGGTGAATATGCATGCACACCCAGAAAACACGAAACAAAGAGAAAGAAGCCCAAGCAAAGGTTATTCGTCTTCTTTCTATGCATAGTAAAGGTAAAGGGACCCCTGACCATTAGGTCCAGTCATGAACGACTCTGGGGTTGCGGCGCTCATCTCGCTTTACTGGCCGAGGGAGCCGGCGTACAGCTTCCGGGACATGTGGCCAGCATGACGAAGCCGCTTCTGGTGAACCAGAGCAGCGCACGGAAATGCCATTTACCTTCCCGCCGGAGTGGTACCTATTTATCTACTTGCGCTTTGACGTGCTTTCGAACTGCTAGGTTGGCAGGAGCAGGGACCGAGCAATGGGAGCTCACCCCATCGCGGGGATTCGAACCGCCGACCTTCTGATCAGAAAGCCCAAGAGGCTCAGTGGTTTAACCCACAGTGCCACCCGCGTCCCTGCTTTTTCTTACTTCACTTTGTGAAGTGTCCCTAAGGCGGTTGGATGGCTCATTGTACGCCTCCTTCCGGCAGGCAAGGTGGTGCCAAACATCTTGTTCTGCTTTCCTTTGGACCACATCAGTGAGACTCATACTGGGGGGGGGGGGGTGAGTCTTGTCACCTGGGCAGCCCTGGACCCCCACACACAGCCCAGGTGAGTTGGATTGAAGGAACCTTGACCAAGCCTTATGAGGGAATTGGACAGGCTTGGCCTGGAGTAGAGAAGATTGTGAGAGGCGATGTGATAGCCAGCTTCAGATTTCTGAAGGCCTGTCACATGGAAGAAGGAGCAACATCGTTCATATGTGGTGGGATTGTAAGGTAATTAAAAAAATTTGGGAAATGATACACAACGAATTGAAGAAAATGTTCCATTTAACATTTGTTTAAAAACCCGAGGCATTTTTGTTGGGGATTGTAGGGAAAGACCTGCCAAAAAAGTTGAAAAACATCTTCATGTATGCAACAACGGCCGCGAGAGTTCTGGTAGCACAAGGATGGAAGACTGAAGAAACCCCAACTAAAGAATCATGGCAAGAAAAATTGACGGACTACGCAGAACTGGCAAAACTGACATATAAGCTACGGGACAAGGATAACTGTGGCTTTAAGGATGAATGGGAACCCTTTACAAAGTATCTGAAGATGCAACAAAGCAAACTGGACTCCTTGGCAGGTTTTGAATAAACATTCACAAATTTTATTGATAATAATCAGCTAAATAGTTTGAGGATCTATACAACTTTGTAACATGCAGAAAACAGCATTCTTAGAGAAACCAAAGACTGGAACTGAGGGAAGTCGGGGGGTGGGTGGGTTTGCGGGGGGGGGGGAGGAAAAATGGGTGGGGGACAAGGATGATATGTTTTTAGATAATATGTCTTGTTATAATTTTGAATAAAAAAAAATTAAAAAAACCTCAACAATCTCGTTCTGTGCTACTCCAGAGGCTGGGACCCACAAATCTGCATTAAGAGCAGAATTAATGGCCAAGGAAATTGGCCAGGCTATAAAAGGTTTTGAGGATTAGCCTTCTGGTTAGGGGTTCAAGTGGCCAGAGATCTGGAATCTGTAAGCGCAGAAGAAGGGCCAGTTTTGCAACCTTCGCCTTTTCTCAGCGCTGGGGGGGGGGGGAGTGCCTGCTTTTCCACCAGTATTTATGTAGGAAGATTCAGCGCTCCCTCCAAACAGGCGCCGGGTCTTGCCAAGAAGCCTGGTGCCCAAGAACAGTCAGGTTTGTTTTGCTGAAATGTAACTTCATCGACAATAAATCAAAAAGTTGGAAAAACATTTAGCAAAGGAAAACTGGGCGGCAGCGGTTTGGGGGGGGGGAACGATTGCCAGTGCCCTAAAGCAACGAGCGGGCCGGTTGTCCGAGCAGCAAGATGGATGGGGAGGCCCCCGTGCAGAATGGAAGAAAAAGTTTTTTGCCGTTCTGGTGAAAAGGTGGTTACTGAAAGAAGGCCTGGGTCACAAAACGCCAGTGAGATGGTGAACCTGTCTGGGCTGGGCCACTTCAGGTTCCAGGAGGTGTTTCACACAATTCAGTTCATCCCCATTTTTATTTAAGATCCCTGCACATAGAAAAGTAGCTCAACAACATGAAGGCTAGATAGAAACCTTCTCCCTTATTTTTAATATTTTTCAAACAGAGGCCCACCTGACCTCGACCAGGTGGTGTGAATTTAATGTAATTTTAATCTGCTTTAGTATTTTAACTTCTATTAGTTTTAAATTGTTGCTGTAATTTTCTTGATTTAGCTTTTTGTAAACTGCTGGGTTTTTTTTTAACAAAAAACAATCAAGCAGTGTTTAAATTTTATGAAATGAAATATTTTACGTGAAGCTTCTTGATCCCGTCCAAGTGAGGCAGTGTAGTGGTTAGAGGAAGGGTAGCCAAAGAGGCACACTCCAAATTTGCTGTTAGCCTCCAGCTTCCAGGTTATTAAGAGCAGGACCTGGGAATCCTGAGTTCAAATTCTCCCTCAGCAGCAAAACTCACTGGATGTCCTGGGGGCAAGCCACTATTTCTCAGCCTAACCTACTTTCCTGGGGTGCTTGGAATCTAGGGCAGGATACAAACCAAGAAGGGAGGAATTATTAATGGGTGGCATGGCAAAGAGCCCCAAAGTTACATATTTCCCAGACCCTGGAATTACACTAATTGTGGGTTTAAATTAACTCGTTTTTGTGCAAGAGAACCCTTTTAGGAAAGGCTTTACTTAGAAGAGCCTTCAAAATAAAAACCACTGAAGTATGAACCACAGACACTCGGATAACCAAACTTTTCATCCTGGTGCTGGATCAGGCACAATAATAGTGCAATTCTACATGTGTCTACACAGAAACAAGTCCCACTGAGTTCCATGGGGATTACTCTTGAGTAGGTACAGGACTGCTCCTTTCATCTGACCTTCATGCCAGTGAGTTATCTCAGACTGGCAAGCTCTCCTGTTCAGTGTTGATGGTTGCCGGAGTGAACTGTGAGCCAGGACTGAGATGAGTTCAAATCTCACCTTGGCATAGCTCTCAACTTACAGATTTGAAAATAAGGGACCAGCAGCCTTGAAAATAAGGGACCTGCAGCCTCACCTGTTCCAGGCACTCCAGTCTTCCTGTCCTCCTCCAGTCTGGTCAAACTCATGCTGGTAGCTTCGAGAACACTGTCCAACTTTGTAACCAGAGGTTCAACTGAATAGAATCTGAATCGCATGCACCACAAGGCCTATGCAGCCTCAACTTAAGATGGCTCCCTGGC
This sequence comes from Podarcis siculus, assembly GCA_034642415.1. Lineage (NCBI taxonomy): Eukaryota > Metazoa > Chordata > Lepidosauria > Squamata > Lacertidae > Podarcis > Podarcis siculus. Next base: position 2,041,938 of record JAXCMG010000046.1, on the reverse strand, counting down.
CTGGCTTTGCACTGCAAAGTTTGCAGCAGCACGTGCAACAAAATGGCGTCCAGCATTCAACCCCCCCCTCAGCTTGCATTAACTAGCCACACACAAGGCATGCAAGCTCCACCCCCCAGTCGTTCTTAGACTTCTTATTGGGTGTGCAACGCAGCCAAGCAACACAGTTGGAGCCTCCCTCCTCCCTGGCTGAAAGGGAGGGAGGGAGAGGAGCTGCTTCCTTTGAAATTTAAGGGACATCATTTAAGGGACACCCATCAATAAGGGACAGCAGCGGGACATGGCGCTGGAATAAGGGACTGTCCCTTCAAATAAGGGACACTTGACAGCTATGCACCTTGGCCACAAAACATTCATGGCAACTAAAGCTTCCTGCAAACCTTGTGACGGGGCAGGGCAGATAATTTTGGTTTAGATTACATGGCAGTTAAGGGTTACGAGAAAACCTCTTTGAGAAGTTGAGATGCTCCAACAGGAACATTGAATATTAGTTTTCCAAGTAGAGCTCCTGCGCCTTGGAACAGCAGGCAGAAATCCAACAGGTGAAGCAATCTCTTGCCCCACTTCATGCAGGGAATGTGCTGGGTTTCTGTCTGTGTTTAAAGGCCCAGTGATCCCCCTGGAAATTCTCATTAATTTCCTCTCTCAGGGAGTGGGCCTCTTTACCTCCCTGCAGCATCGCTTGCAAAAGTTCACCACTGTCTCGCTGCTTCCCCAGAAAGCCTGCTCTAATCAACACCTCTCATGTCCCAATGACGCACACCCTCTGGGAGAGGGGAAAGGGGGCAGGAAGGGGTTTCCCCCTTCAAATATTCATGCCATTTCCATTACACGTTGGAAGTAACGATAATGCACTGAAAACCTCGTCCCTTTATCTGGAATCTCCTGGAAAACAAGACACGGAAAAGAAAACCCAGATCCATCTCTGCTGTCAACTTCAGACCATGACTCTATTTTTTAGGCATCTCTAGGGCTGCTGTTGCTGGGACAACGGGACATTCCAGGAGACAACCGCCGTCTGAAGGTCGGACCCCAATTAGGAGGCAGGCGGGGAAGATGTGAAGAACTCTCTACAAAGCGGAATGACCACATCTGGAGCAAACCTATTCCAAGAAGATAAGAGGGGGAAAGAATGCAGGGTTTATCCTTCCTGCACCACCCAGACACCCTCTACATGCGGGCGGCTGTTTTCACACAAGATTCTCTTAATGCTGCCGAGACATCACTTTTATTAAAATGGCAGTTGCAAACAGAAGCTTTATAGCACTGCATGACCCAGTTGTGCCCTTCCTATGGCTTGGATTCTCCTTGTTTATTTTTTAATTAATTGCATTTATATGCGACCTTTTCCTTCCGGGAGCTCAAGGTGGTGGACAGGGTTCTTCTTGCCACTCTTCCTTTAATCCCCACAACAACCCTGTGAGGTAGGTTAGGATGAGAAGCAGTGACTGGTCTCCAGTGTCACCCAGCAAGCTTCCTGGCCGAGTGGGGATTTTAACCACAGAGCACCAGGTCCCAGTGTGGTACTCTAACCATTACGACACACCGGCTCTTACTAACAGGTCCGATATAAGGCCCTTTCCAATGCGAAAGGCCTCTGAGCAGCTGCCCAAGATGCAGATATTCCACCAAGGGCTTCTTGGAGACACACATATACCTGTTAGAATTCCTGCTCCGTGATTGCAGTCATGGGATTGTTGTCTATCCCATGACGGTGTATGTTTTGACTCCACAGAGTGGGAAGTGACGAAGACAGGGTGTTTGTGTTACTGTGTTCCATGAAGTGGGACTGTTGTCCTTTGTTCTTTCTCTCTTTGCTGTCTGATGCTAGAGAGAGAGGGAGCCATGTTGCAGTGCTCCTTGTGTGTTTATATGTAAATAAAGTAGATTAGCCAAAATGCTGAGTTGCTGAGGTCTGCCACGCGCATGATGCACAAACTCTGCGGATCCCTAAGTGTGCCGGTGTCGGTTGGCATCGGTCGCTGTGATGTTCGGGCTGAAGAAAGCTTATGAAGCTCCCAAATGATCGACCAGGAGGGAGGGAACATGTCAGTCAGGCATGTGTCTCTGCCAGGGTCCTACTCAAGTGTAGGCTGAACTCCTGACAATACCATGTGCTTGAGCATTTACCCCGAGACCTCGGCCTGCATGGGGTGCCTTTCCACAGCCCAGACTCAGAGGACATCAGGTATGAAGGTATGTTTGAGGGAGTGTGTCAGAACCCAACAAAGGATGTTGCAGCAGCCAAAGTTACCCAGGGCAGGACGGAGAGTCTGTATCAACACATTGATAAAATGTATTCTTCAAGGCCGAATGTTTCCCTGGTGTAAAAAACATTATGGCGGTACAAAGGAAGGTGAGGCTGTGAAACTCGTCTCACATCTTTGCGAAGTTGCAGGCGAGGAATAACGAAGAACAAAGCCACCGCTTGGGTTTTTTAATTTATTTATTTTGAAAACTGGTTTCTCGTGAAAGAGTACACTAAAGAGAGCATAGGTTTTTCCTTTTGTCACCCATAAAATGTGGACTGCCTGCTGCCGGTCAGCACAGAAGCGACAGAGCATGCACTGAGCTGCAGGCTGCAGCAAGAGCCTCCTCCGGGCCGTTTCCTCAATTTCAGACGTAATGCGCACCAAGCTTCCTTTAAGGGCCCTAGGAGGGGGAGAAAAATAAAGGACAGCGGAGACCAAAAAAAAAAAAAAAAAAAAAAAAAAAAAAAAAGACAAGGAGTTAGTGGCAACCACAGCTCTACCACCACACGGTGCCTTCCTCCGATTCTGGGCCCAGATTCACTTAGCTGCAGAGGCGAAACGGTAGTGGTCTCAGCCACCCTTCATGGCTATTCTCTGAAATATTTTACTGGGTGACCTATCCCAGTCTCTCCCCCCCCCCCCCAAGCTGGCGCCCTCAAATGTTTTGGACTGCAGTCCAGAACACCTGGGAGGCGCCAGAGGTTGAGGAATCGTCTGATTTCTTCAGCCACGAACTTGCCTGCAATGTCATCATTTGTGATTAAGGTTCTGTGACCAGCTGGAGATATGGCAAACGGGCTTCTAACTCCCCTGCTCCAAAGACTGCAGCTGATTAACAGCCGGCTCTACAAGAAACCTGAAGGTGAGGCTTGGGTTTTAGCAGACCCAGTCAAAGCAGAAATCGAAGCTGACCCTCTGAGCCATCCAGCCTGGCAAGAGCCCTCAACACCAGTCCAGGAATCCAGACTAACCATGGTGCTTGTTATGTGCTTGTTGCCACATAATGTCGAGGCCGGCCCTGTCATTGGGCGACTCTGTCAACTGGCTTCTTGTTGGCTATTGATCCTGAATGACAGTAATGGAGCTTCCACATCCAAAGGCAGCATACCTCTGAATATCAGAATATGGCAAGCTCCATCGTCCCCTGCACATGTGATTTCCTCAGGGGCGCTGCCTTGGGTTAGGTTCAGCCCAGGCAGGGACGTCTCCCTCTTACGTACCCCCATGTCTTAGTCATCAATGTATTCAAAAGGCTCCGGAGGCTCCGGTTCCTGCTCCTCCTCCTCAATCTTCGGCCCATGCGCAGCCACGGGCTCCACCAGCTCTTCTGTGTCCTCGCTGGTGTCTCTCAAGACAATGATGCCCCCAATGGAAAGCTGGAGAAAGAGGAGCACCAAGTGAGTTCAAGGTTCCCCGAGGCTGAGTCAGGGTCATGCGGAAGCTGCATCACAAGCCAGCCAATCCAGAGCAGGGGGAGGGGGCAAGAGCTGGCCCTACCCCCTTGTTTAATTGCGGCTTCAGCTAAATTTAGCCGCCTGACAATCCCTGCCCCCATTCTGGCACCCTGCCCAGCAAAGGGACATCTGCATGACACAGGAGGGGACAAAGAAGTCCAGCCTCTCCAAGGTAATCCTGACTGGAAACGGCCCACTGGCCCTCACCTAACAGAGAGAAAAGAATCTACCAGGAAGGTCTCTTGCACAAGCCATAATGCAATGAAGAGGAGCCAGAGGTGGCCTAAGGCAGTGCTTCTCAAACTTTTTTTTCAATGCACCACACTTTCAGAATATTATTATTATTATTATTATTATTATTATTATTATTATTATTATTATTATTATTATTACCCTACCCATCTGGCTGGGTTTCCCCAGCCACTCTGGGCGGCTTACAGCATATATAAAAAATTGTAAAACATCACACTTTAAAAATTTCGATACAGGGCTGCCCTCAGGTGTCTCCTAAAAGTCAGATAGTTGTTTCATTTCTTTGGCAGCTCATGACACCATTTAAATTTTTTTTGCCTGGCATCTAAAAGTGTATAATGAAGGCATCAGGCACACCTCCCTGGGGAGAGCACATTCCACAAACGAGGGGCCACCGCAGGAAAGGCCCTGTTCTTGTGTTGCCACCCTCCAGACCTCTCATAGAGGAGGCACATGAAGAAGAGCCTCTCATGATGATCGCAGGGTCTGGGTAGGTCCATATGGGGAGAGCAGCCACTGATAGCCCTCTCCTCCATGAATCTGACCAATCTTGTTTCAAAGCCTTCTAGTGAAGGGTCCTATAGTTAAATATGATTTAACCTGCTCAAAGCCGTTAAAGCAATGACATGGTGAGTGGGAGGAATCTGTTGTGCCCCCTCCCCCAGATACTGCTGGACTACAAATCCCATCGTCCCCCTGCCCAGGAGCCATGCTGGGTGGGGCTGATGGGATGTCAAGTCCAACAACACCCAGAAAGTGCCACATGTCCCCCACCCCCCACTTTATGGTGTGAAGAGGGTCGTCAGTGGAGAGATACGCGCTCAACTCACGGTCTTGAAAGGCTGGTATCGGCAGCTTTCCGGCATGGTGAGGACCTTGAGCTGGGCGGGCATCACCCGGGCCGGATTGTCAAGGAGCTGGAAGGACGGCTCAGGCTCTTTTTTCTTCTCCTTCTCATCCTTCTTCTCGGTTTCGTCCTGTTTGGGGACGGGAGGAAGGAGGTGTTAAAAAGACACACAGCCAAATACATACGAGAGGACAGGACTTGGAGCCACGGCAGAACCTGCCCATCGTACCAGCACAGACGTGCCCCACATCAATGAATAATAAAGCAAAAGGAAGCCAAAATCCAGGCACGCCAGGCAGCCTTAATGGGTTGGCTGCAAATTTTAAAAAGAAGCAGAACTTTATCCTGTCCCGTCCGAAGCTCAACGATGGGTGTTTTTCTGAGCCGTAAAGCTGTCTCCAAAGATGGCAGCAGGGAGAAATCGGCCGGGATTGATAGCTCTCTGGAGGCTACTTCAGGTACGCTTTGCTCCCTTCGTGGGCTGAGGCTTTCCTTCAGCCTTGTTAAAATGCCTCTGGGCCTGTGTCATGTTTCCCCCCCTCACAGGTACGGCCACATGTTTGGACAACACAGGAAGAGGGCCTTCAGTTCCCAGAGAGCTGGGAAGAAAAGGTGCCCGGACAACAGAAGACACCCCAGAGCCAAAAGGACACAAAGATGAAGGCGGCCGGAGCAGAAGACAGAGGAGAGTGGCAAGAGCCAGACAGGCTTCAGCTTCAGTTTCTTGACTCGGCTATGAACTCACCGGGTGGTCTTGGGGAAACCACTGTCCCCCTCGCTCAGCAATGTGGGGGTACTGATAAAGAATATCCTGTCCTTCAGATGGAAGGATAGCTGCGCATGAAAGCTCCTTCAAGTGGTCTATCAGCCTCCCCGGATGCTCAGGACTACAATTGGAGGGTGATGGCCGCACTTGCAGGGAATGATGGGAGTTGTAGTCCAAAACTACTAGGGAGGGCTGCAGTACACAAATGCCCAAACCAACTTCCCCAGTGCCTGCTTCCATTTTTTAGTTCTCCCCACTGCTCCTACTGCCCCCTTGACTGCTGGGCCTTCACCTCTGGACCCAGTTCATGCCACCTTCACCCCCCACCCCCAAAAGCAAAGGACAAGCCAGGGTGGGAGGGAGCACAGCTTGCTGCTCACCCACCCTGGGCAGAAGAACAGGGAGGGACAGCAAGGAGCAGTGGGGCCAGGGGTTTCTGCTGGGGTGTGGGTCAGTCTCTCAACACTGGCCCTGCACCTGCCAGAAAGAGAAATGGGGGGGGGGGGAGGAAGAAACATGGGAGCACCACCCCACAGCAGCTTCTGAGCAAATGACTCGAGCAAATGAACCAGGCCACATGCTACAAAGGAAGGTGGAGACCCCAAGAGGCTCCTGGGGTGGCGGCAACAGCAAGATTCTTCTCTGATCCCAAATATTAGGAGAAAAAAAGGGAGCCTCCTCTGGCAACATCTCAGCCTCTTGGGGAAAAATGAGTGCCCCGGGACAATCCAACCAGATACCCAGAGAACACCAAAAAATGGGAATATTTGATGTAGCTCAGCGCACAGTTTTGTATTTCCCCATGTCTGTTCTCCTCTCCTGAAGAACTCACTCCAAGTTAGCCTGACCAGAGTGGAAGCAAGGCTGTCCTCCTCAGAAGGAGCCTCCTCATCCACTTCCGAAACTGGTCAGCTTGGATAAGACTGCCTCTGTCCCGCTTGCTGCAATCACGTCTTTGCCCCTCTTCGGCCTCCCTCCCATTCCTTTGGGGCTTTCTCTGGGGCCCAGCTGAAGGCCAGAGAGTGAGATGAGCAAATAAGGGCCAGGCAGAGGGAGCAGGGTCCCTCCCTGCCCCACAGCCCATAGCTAGGCTTCTGTCTCCCTCTCCATGCTTGACCAGCTCCAGACACCACAGTCTCTGCAAGCCAGAGAGCTTCCTGAAGGTTCGGCAAAACATGGTGGTTTCTCCAAATAAACTTGTTCAATTCAGGTACCACTGTAAGGTAGCTGCAAACGCCACTTAACTACGGGATGAAACCACATTGACTGAATTCATTCAGGGTTTGCTGGATTTAGGGTATAGCTAAGATCTTACTGGTGCTTTGCAGCACAGGGATGTTAGACTAAGGTCACTGCCTCTCTCTCTTCCAACTGCAGTGTCAGTTTAATGTTGCCTCCCTCTTGAATGACACTGAATGGAGTTGGTGGGTCCTTACTGACGCCTAAGGAACCCACTGACAGAGAAGAAGAGAGTTTGGCCACCGGGAAGTGGCTCCAGAGGCCCTTGCTTCCTAGATCAATGCCCCGGAACAGCATTCCTGGACGATGATTCGGAGGATGGTAGATTATGGACTCACCACTTCCATTTTCTCCTCTTCCTTCTTCTCCTTCTCCTTCTCTTTCTCCTTCTTCTTGGCCTTTGCCGTGATGGACAGCACAGCGGTAGAAACCTGAGCGTGAGAACAACAAAAGGCTTTCAGGAGAACAAGCCAATAATGGTGCTCTGAGGGTCAGGCGCAGATATGGCAGCGGGGCAGGAGGCCCCAACTGGAGTGGGGGAAGTGTGTGTGTGGAGAGGGGTGGAAGAAGGAGGGTCAGCCCACAAAGTCCCCAAGATTAGAGGGCCCCAAAGTTGGAGGCCCAGTTCACTCTTGCTTCTCAAAAGGTTTGTTTTCAGAGACTGAGCAAGCAGGAGCTCTCAATCTCCTGAGGAGCCTTCCAATGCTTCTCTGAAAGAGTCCCTGGAGCAGGGAGAGCCTCCCAGTTGGCCTCATATCCTTTCTGACCACGCAGAGGCCGCATCCTTTGAGGGCTGCTTTTGGGGTTAATTCACACATTACATTTTGACATATCCGTGTACGCCCATTAATACTAATTAATTAATTAATGCTGGGCCATTAGTGGAAGCTAGCGCAAGAGGGCTTTCCCCAAGAACACTGGGGGAGTAGAGGGAAGACCACCCCACTGGGCAAACAGAGATGCTCACACTGACCGACCAATCTCCTTAGCGCTACACTGAATTCCACCCATAATTTATGACCAATAAAAACATATGTTTGAAATGAGGGAGGGAAGCATCAGGGATTCAGGACTGCCCGCTGCTCCCCGCCAGGCCCACCGTTTCAGGGCAAACTTAAGGTTTTCTACCACACATTGTGTGAAATAGCGCAGAGGGGCAATTTCGACTATGATCTCAGGGGCAGAGAAGCCTTCGAGACATGTGAAGGGGTCCCAATGTAGCAGCAGCAGGGGCAACTGTGGGTTCTGTTTGCGCACTAAGCCAGGCAACCCACATGGACACAGGAGGGCCGTTCACCCACCTTTTCTTTCTCCTTCTCTTTCGGCACCTCCAGCGGGGCTGGGTAGGCAAACGTGGAGGGCTTGACGTTGGATCTGTACTGCACTTTTGGCATCTGCGGAAGGAAGAGAGAGAGAGCGTTTTGAGGGCAAAGTTGGACAGGCATGGCGGAAGGCCGGAGAGCAAAGTGTAGCCTCGTGCCGTGCCCTCGTTGGGAGACGCACACAAGCCAGGTGAAGCACAAATGCTGCCTCTGCCACTCGCCGGAAGCTTCTGAGCCATCGGGGACTGAAACATCATTATTCCATTATGAGGCAATTTAGTCCCGGTGAGGCAGTTGTGCTCTCTCGCTGGCTCCCACGCGGTACAGAGCACTGTTTGTGCTCTTGCTTTCTCTCCCGGCTTTTCACATTTCGGCCATGAATGGAAAAGGGATGTTGAAGGCAGGGCCAGGCAAACAGAAAGTGTGGGGTTTGGTGGCAAGTTCAGAATTCAGCATCCTGAGAATCTCGCATTCACACATGCCCCAAGTTTCTAGCCCTTGTGAGGCTAGAGGAAGGATGCTGAGAAAGACGGAAGGAGCGTCTTGCAAAGGCTACAGTGAAATAAAAAGGTCAGGGAGGATGGGGGGAGTGAAAAGACACACTCTTTATTCGACATAAGTCTTCTGAGGGATTTCACATGCAATTTCCTTCCCTGCTGTGACGCCTGTCAAAATCCTACAAACTTCATTGTGCAGATCCTGAATTAGTATCAAGCACAAGTACCTAAAGTAAGACTGGCTTTGCTAAGTGTGGCCACTGGCTGCTGACTTCCAAGGCCAAATTATAACCGAGAGCAGATGAGCCTGATTGTGGACTGTACCACATGGGGCCTTTGTGATTGGGTCCCCTCTGTCCTCAAAGGGTCTTAGCGCAACCATCTCTCACATAAGCTAGTCCTCTATGCGCAGGGACATTTTTTTTTACATATCGTGGAGAGTTCTATCTTGTACTTCACAGACTGAGACGAGACTGCAGAAAGCAGGTTTATCCGCTCATCTGCCTGTCTCTGAGAACCGATCTGCCGCCTGCGCCAATCGTTCAGCTCAAGGTGATCTTGCCGGATTTGCAGGGATAAAAAGGTAGCCTGAGGTATGTGAAATTCGGGCGGAGAGGTGGCATGTGCCCAGCCTGCAAAACACATTGCTGAATCCGGTTTGTTGTCGTTGCAGAATTCGAGTTACTTCTGAGACAGCATTTCTATCAGGTTTGATTTCCTCAGGACACAACTGCTCTGAATCATGGCCACAGACACAGATCCGGTTGCGCAGACCCAAGAACAAGCAGATTTGGTCAGCAAGCAGAGAGAAGTCAGGAAGAGGCTTCTCACCTTACTGGGTATTTTCACATGGCAATTCTCTCTGCACCTCCCTCTTCGGGAAAGCTCGGAAAGCGCATACCCCACAGCCCAGCCTGCCTGGGAATGTCTACAGTCCTCCACACCACAGATTCAATGGACTTACCATATTTTTCACCCTATAGGACGCACTTTTCCCCCTCCATAAATGAAGGGGAAATGTGTGTGCGTCCTATGGGGCGAATGCAGGC
>JAXCMG010000046.1:1995556-2027260 GCA_034642415.1 Podarcis siculus | reverse complement strand
CACACACACACACACACACACACACACACACACAGAGTTGCTTCAGGCTGTGTTCATGGGCCAAGCACACCCTGCTGAAACCCATCATGACTTCGGTTTAAACAACTTTGGAATTTTATTTTTCAACATTTAGCCTCTTGACATCGCCTGCCTAAAATCTTCTCATTTCTGGAGAAGGTGACCTCAGCCCTCAAGCATTGCATTCGCACTCTCACGGTTTCTGTTCTCTTTGCATGACACCCAAACTTTCTCTTGGCTCCCTGTCCGCAGGGCCTGTCCGAGAGCAGGAAAGTTATGCGATCTTGCTCTGCTGCTCATCTCAGATCACCAGGGGTTGAAGGGACAAGGGTTGAAACAGGGCTTAGAAGCAATTCAGAAAACAGGATTGCTAGGAATTCTTCCAACTCAAGATCAATTTGTGCCGAGCTGGTAAAGAGTGATTTTTCTGTAGCCACATTCTGCCACTTTCAAAGCCAATTTTTCGGCATATTATTAAACTCGTGAAGAATGTGGGGTTGAACTACTTGTTCACATTACTCGTACAGCACTCTGCTCAGAAGCAGGAAACTGGTTTATTTGCTGTCTTTCCTTTGCTCTGCACATTCATTCTCATCTCTGGACAATTTTGAAAACGAAACAAAACTGCCACCCTGCATTTTCCTCCCCATGACTGGTTCATGCACTGGTAGCATCCCAACTTATTCTTCCTGGCTTGTCCACCTTTCTCACCTTTAACCAAGGCTTAGCTGCCAAAATCGTGCCGGCTGGGACTGATGGGAATTGCAGTTCAAAACATTTGAAGGGCAGAAGGTTGGAGAAGGCTGAGTTACAGCCAGAGAGATTTATAGATGCCTTTCTCCCAGAACCTGCTGATGTGGTTCTGGAGATCAAGTCACATGGAACTCTGTGGCCTGAGAATTCTCTATGGGAGCTGAGAAATAAGGTCCCCAAGCCCTGAGATGTTATCACTCCATCCCTCAAACAGAGAACCACGTCTTCCCATCAGCAGGCAGCTGTAAATCTTCTGTGACAATGTAGGGACAACCTGAGATATGCATCCCTGAGAAGAAAGGTCAGCCCTGTTTCTGCAGACAACCAACAACCCGAGGCAGGTCCAATTTCAGGACGTGTCAGCCAAGTGATTCACGCAAGCAATAAAATCCAAAAGACAGAATCTCATTTGGCGCTTCGTGTTGCTGATGTGCTATTGGTCCTTTAACAACTCGGGGGACTAATGAGTTGTTTACGAATGCGATGAAGACATCCAAAGCAGGGTGGACGGTGACTGCGGATTGGGTACAGGAGCTTAATGCATGATAGAAACAGAGGAGACTTAAGGACTAATGCTGCCCCTTGCAGATGCATTTCACCGCTCGAAGCTGCCATGAATTCTGTGGGGCGGCCTCAGGCAAGCCAGTATCTCTCAGCTTCTGCAAAATGAGGGTGAACATCATCTGGGGTGGCCACCAACCAGGGCAGCTTTAAAAGGAGCTTGGACCAATCCATGCAAGGTATGGCCATCCATGGCTACCAGCCACAAAGACTATGCCCTGGTCCCCCAGTCGGAAGCAGCATGCCTCTGAGCACCAGTCGCTGGAGAGTGCGCTGTTGCACTCAGGTCCTGCCTATGGGCTTCCCAGAGGGATCTAGTTGGTCACTGCGAGACCAGGAAGCTGCAAGAGGGTCCTTTGGTGTGATCCAGAAGGATATTATCTCACTTTTCAACAGTGCCCCCCTTTGGGTCTGATCCAGCTGCAGGGCTCAGCCTCTAACTTGCAGGGCTGTTGTAACGATTACTGAGATAATACACATGAAGCACTGTCCACTCTTTGCAAATTCTAAATATTAGGTAATAACAAATCTGCCAGCTTTTAGTCTCCACGCCAGGAGCATCCCTATGCGCATTAAAGGCCAGGATCCTTAAAAATAAAATAAAAGCTGTCCTGTGAAACCTGGAAATGACACACGTCCGTAATGACCGCAGATGCTTCAAGACAGAGTCTTGACTATCCAAGGACACGATGCCTCGCTTTGCTTTGCTACGGCACACAAGATTGGGCAATCTGTAAAGCCCTGTGCATACTGATAGGACTATACAAATGAACCCATTACCATACTTTCATAATCATTCAAAGTACTTAAAGGAAAACAAGGACGGCGGCAAGGCACACATTCTGTGGGGGAAGTGGAGAGATCAGCGTGGCTAGGAAAAACCTTACACTGGGCTCCGTGCAAGTCTGCATGTTCCAACCGATTTGTTCGGCGAACTGAACAATAAAATGAAAAGGAATTGACTGAACCCGACACCTCCTTGCAGCAGCAGAAATCACCTGCGTCCAATATGCCCTGAGCCAGGATTGCTCCAAACTTGGCCATCACATCGTCGTGTTTATCGTTGATGACTTTGGAATAGAGCTGCCTGAACTGGCTGACCTGCAAGAGAGAAGAGAGGGGCAAGGTTTAAAACACAAGTATAAAACAAAACAAAACTGCAGAAGGGAAACCCATCAAGGGGCAGGGGATTCCAAACACAATTCTGCGATCCTTTAAACAAATTGGTTTATTCATTCACCGTTCCATTTATATCCCACCTTTCCTCCAATGAGCTCAAAGTGGCATACATACTTTCCCCTCACTCCATTTCATCCTCACAACAAGCCTGCGAGGTAGGTGAGGCTCAGAGAGGCCGTGACTGGCACCCAGTGGGCTTTCTTGGCTGAGTGGGGATCTGAACCCTGGTTTCGCAGGTCCTCGTCTAGGTCTGAGACTCCAAGCGCTAGATCGCACTTATCTAGGAAGACTATGTTCAAAACACACCTGCCATTCTCCTTGCCCTTCAGTAGCAAACTGAATCCTGGGTTTAACCATCTGACCAAGTGCTAATCTGAACCGGATGGCATGAATCAGTAGCAACAACAGCAATAATAGTAATATCTTCCTAGGCAGCAGGGGCTGCCATTCCTCTCTTGCCTTCCATAAGAAGGAAAATCCTAGCGCCGGAGTCAACAAAGCCAGCCTGTACATTTCTGGACAAGGGCAGAAAGAATGTTCCAAAGGCAGGATGCAATTCCTCCCCGTTACTCAATTTTCTCTAATAAATCAAACCAAATTATGGAAGCCGCTAATATGATTCCTTCCTAAGCCAATTCCTCCGCATGCTTAGAATTGCTTTAGAGTAATGAATGGAGCGGCGTTTCCGTAAAAGCCCAAGACGAAAGAAAACAAGGAAACTGCTTTACGTGCATTCGGCATTTATTTCACTGGATGGGTTTGAAGTCTCTTAACAAATTCGGGTTGGTGGGGGGCGAACTGACTAAAAGACTAACGAGGACTTTAAGTGCTCCCCTCCCCTCCCCCCATGGGCATTTACACAGGGCTTAGCTCCACAAGCTTCTCCGTCTCAGAGAACAAGGACAGGGACAAGAAGGAATTCACCCCAGAGTTTTCTGCAAAGAGGATCCCCTCTTGGGCCTGTGTCACTCTGATTAATCGGGCTTTTGTGCCCTCTTAGTTATTCTGAACTGCTGAGAGTGTTCCTGTTTTCTGTTACTTTATAGTGCTTTCCAGATCTCCTTTAGGAAGGAGTCGGATGCAGTCTGAAATAAATCAAGCACAAAAGAAACAGGGCACCTGTATCGTGTCCCGGTGGCAGGGAGGTGGAGTGGCTAGATGCAGAAGCGCAGGCTAGCCATCTGATCTCCTGGCACCTCTCTGGGGCTCAACTGCTCCCTCCCACTGTAACTTTGCCTATATAAATTGCCCATCAAGGTCCCATGACAAACATTGGTGTCTGATAGGTAGATTTTAACAACTATAGGCCTGAGGGTCCAACCTTTGGAGAAGCCTAGCACACATGCCAACACCATTTTTATAAGGCATCTGCAACACTGTCATTGCCAACAGCAGTGGTGCAGCAATAAAACTGATAGCACATTTGCCAAGCTAAGCAGAGGCCAGTATGGTTTCAAATTGGATGGGGGACGGCGTGTTGAGATTCCTGCATTGCAGGGGGTTGGACTAGATGACCCAGGGGGTCCCTTTCCAACTGTGCAGTTCTATGATTCTATATGAATCACAAGTAAATTTATCTAATCTCTCCCCATTCTGAAGGAAATCAGCCCTGAGTGCTCACTGGAAGGACAGATCCTGAAGCTGAGGCTCCAGTACTTTGGCCACCTCATGAGAAGAGAAGACTCTCTAGAAAAGACCCTGATGTTGGGGGAAATGGAGGGCACAAGGAGAAGGGGACGACAGAGGATGAGATGGTTGGACAGTGTTCTCAAACCTACCAGCATGAGTTTGGCCAAACTGCGGGAGGCAGTGGAAGACAGGAGTGCCTAGCGTGCTCTGGTCCATGGGGCCACGAAGAGGCGGACACAACTAAACGACTAAACAACAACATCTCCCCCACCACCATATCTTCTTCTTTTTCTAGAACTCGCAGCTGAGTAAGATTGCCTTCCATAAACACAGTTTTAACAATGAGTCCGTAAGTGACTGTGGACGCCAATTCTGGATCCACACGTCCTTCCATAGTGGGACATTGGTTTCCGGGTGAGAGTTGATCACGGTGTGGATTTGCCAAGCATGCCTTCCTCTTGGCATGTTTCTCCCATGTTTCTCCCACCATATACCACACACACACATACACGACAACTTTTTTGTGGTTTAAAATTTACACAGTTCAATTCCTCCTGGGATAGCTCAGTCAGCAGAGCACAAGACTCTTGATCTCAGAGTTGTGGGTTCGAGTTCCATATTGGGCAAAAGATTCCTGCATTGTAGGGGGTTGGACTAGATGACCGGTGTGGTCCCTTCCAACTCTATGATTCTCTCTTCCATTCCTTCCTGGCGGCTCAGAATGGGCAAACGGTTCATTTTCAAAAAGACACACATAATAAGACCACCACACCAGTGAAATTAAAGTTACCCTCCCGCACACATGCCAGCTTAATCCAGATGTTGAATGCCAGCCCAACAAGGGAACGTTTTACAGCTCTTCCCAACAACTGATGTTCTCAGGGTGCCAAATTCTTCCCCTGGTACGAGATTCTGCTTATGAGGGAGGGAACGCATAAAAGCCTAAAATATTCCAGCAGAGCAGGGGATGTTGTGCTTGAGCTTCTTTCAACACTTTGTGCTTGGGGCGGGGGGTGTCAGCGGGGAGAGACAGAAACCAAAAGGCATTGCAGCACGTGGAAGACAGATTAAAACCAGGTTGCTTTTTGCCCAGGGTGCTGCCTCTTCATTCCTGTGGCTTCCAGAACATGTGGACTCATGTTGTTTATAAAACCTTGACAGTTGCTATAAACTCTGAAAATAAAAAAAAGATAGAGAAAAAAGTTGCTAGCCACACGGGCCATGATCTAGAATCCACACCGTAATCAAATCTTCGGAGAAACAGATCACGGCCGGAGCTGGGAGACATTCCGCAGATCTGCTAATGTTCACACTGGCGTCTGCAGTCTGACAGCAAAGGGCTCTGCATACGATGGGAGGGCTGGCTGGACCCCTGCGACACGGCACTTGGGTATGGAAGCTATTCAGCGCCACCAGCGATGCTCTAGGATGCAGTCCAGGGACTGGCAAGCCACATCCGACAGGGGGGAGATTGATGGCAATGCCAGAGTCGGTTCTGAGAGCTTAAGCCTGCCTGTCACCTGAACACAGAAGAATCACACACCATAGAGGAACCCATATCTCCCACCCCCTTTTTGCTGCCCAAGTCCCTGATCCAGAACAGCCACTCAGAGATGCAACAGGCAACCACCTCTCAGGTGTTAGGCAATTCTGCTTGCTTTCCTGCACCCAACCACATTCACTGCGCACGTGTGTCAGATTTCTACCTCTGTACCTGCAAGGGGAGACTGACTGAAAAGTGGAATGGCTAGAGCTGTGATGAATCATACACACCCAGCAAGCAGCCTTTTCGGAGGCCTTGGGATTCATTATCGCAGCGTTTATTCAATTTCTTGCTGCATGCGAACATCACCGTGGCACGCAATTGGGGAATTACTGACCGGAGTAAACTAGAGGCACGACTCATTTTTAACAATGAGGGCCCAACTAAACGTTCCACAGGACTACATTGATTCGTGCTTTTGCATTTCTGGGTGTATGTGCATTTTAAGTGAGAAATTCTTAGAGTATGATGTGTGCCTGATGCTGTCAAGATGTCCCTGGACTACAACTTCCATCATCCCTGACCAACGGCCACACTGGCTGGGGCTGATGGGAAGTGGAGTCTAACCATTATCCTGAGGCCCACAGGTTCCCCACCACTACCCTAACCCTCTCCACAGAAAGAGGCTTTTCCTACATTAAAAATGGCCTGCCTGCTTTTGGCCTGGAAGTCAAACCAAAAAAGAGGGAGAGAGGGGGATTTTTGCAAACTACCTTTGACTGCTATACATGTTGCAAGTTCTACAGAGAACAAAAGCCAAAAAGGTGTGTGGGGGGGGGGGACTCTGTCTCAAAGATGGTACTTTGGTGGCCTGTTGACATGTAAAGCAGCCAGAGACTGCAAAAGAACCTTTGTTGTCGTCTCTGCATTCTTTGGCATATTTCAGACCCAGGCTACTGATACAATTGCTCCAGCAAACAGTTGCGCAGCACCTGAAGGAAACTCCGCGTTAAACCCACAAATTCCAGGGGAGCACAGAAAGCCCACAGAATACTGGACGCAGAATGTACCTTCCCAAAAAACTCAAGCTTTGCATTTAACACCCCCCATCAGCATGTTTCAAGTCCTCATGGGACAGCAAAGATGTGCTTGGAAACGTATGGGACAATGCCTGCTAAGACTCCACAGAAGCCAGAGGTGGCTTGGGCAAAACTCCTTCCCCCTTGACTAATAAAGCAAAACATATGCAAAATAGTAAAAACTGGAGAATAAATTCTGCCAAGTGAAATAATTTATACCTGTTGCAGAACCCAGTGTTTCCTGCTGCTGAATTTCAAGAGCAGAATTTCAACTTCCTGCCACGCCAAGTGCATAATGCACACAGCCGTGTTCATTAAGCCTACATTTGCTAGCTTGTGAATCCTACAGTACAACCCTGGATGGGGTGGGTGCCCAAAGAGAAAAATCTAAATGATTTGATATCCCTTCTTCCTCTAATTAACAGTAGGGATTGCAGCCCACCGGGATGGTGACTTGCGGACTGAAGTTCTCAGCCCCCCTGAAATGAATGGGGGGTGCACAAGAGCACTTCCCTTCACAGCAAGACTACCTCCAAATCCCTCCTTCCATCCACGTCTATTCTAGTCACCCTACCGTTCTGGTTAACTGTTAGCTCTTTAGGTCTGCCAGGCCAGAAGACCAGAACTGGGAAGGATGTGCCACATGGCGATATTTTTAGAGCAAGGTATGAAACCTGTCTGTGGGCTGCGTGCCCTCCACCCTCTCGACAGAACTCCATGGCTCTTTGAAGTTTTACGGCCTTAGAAAACGGCCTGCTGGGGTGCATTTGGGTGGCGTCCAGGGCAATGTTGGAACACAGGCAGCAATTCACTCCACTTCATTTGCGGCAGGCCATTCACCATCTCAATGGCTGACGAAAGCCAGAACAGCTCAGCTCCTGCGTTTAAAAAAGGCTACCAACTGCGGCGTTAAAGCAAACCGTCAAGGCTATCTTGTTCACGGCACTCCAGAGCAAATGCCACAATCTCCTCCTCTAGAGTTCCCCGGGCGCAAGGATCGTCTACAGCGAGCCTTCAAGTCAAAAGGAATTCCACTAGCCAGGCTTTATTGGTGAGGGGTCAAAATTAAACAGGCTGGTAGAGACCTTAACAGCAGCCCACTCAATGCCTTAGAGAAAGTAACCAAGCTAACTGCAAACCGTCCAAGCCCAGACAACCCTTCAAAAATCAAAATTGTGCTCTGTTCTGTGGCACCACCTATAAGTACGCACTGACACATTAAAAGCAGGATCCTACTGAACACACATAAACCAGTGTTGCTTATGTCAAAATTCCAAGCCAGTTTTGTGCCGCAAACCCTGGTTTTATGCCACCGCAACACAGACATACTTGGGAGAGAGGGCCTAGAGAACACCTGAAGCCCAGTGTTGTCCTATCTCCTCCCAACTGCTGGTGAAGTTTTGTGTGGGCTTTGTGGTACAAACTCTGGGAGCCCTCATGTCTGAGGATATGTTCTGAAAGCACAGGAGGCCGCAAGCTTGTTGAAGCTAAGCAGGTCTACTTCTGGTCAGTGCCTAGATGTGTGGACGGCCTGGGAACCCTTGGCTTCTGGGATGTAAGGAAGGTGAGATACAAATGCAGAAAATTAAGCACCTGGTTGACCACTGTTGCTTTAGGTAAAGGTAAAGGTACTCCTGACACTTAAGTCCAGTCGCAAATGACTCTGGGGTTGCAGCGCTCATCTCGCTCTACAGGCCGAGGGAGCCGGCATTTGTCCATTTCCGCAGACAGTTTTTCCGGGTCATGTGGCCAGCATGACGCAGCCGCTTCTGGCGAAGCCAGAGCAGCGCATGGAAATGCCGTTCACCTTTCCACCGGAGCGGTACCTATTTATCTACTTGCACTGCGTGCTTTTGAACTGCTAGGTTGGCAGGAGCTGGAACTGAACAATGGGAGCTCACCCCACCACGGGGCCTCAAACCGCCGACCTTCCGATCGCCAAGCCCAAGGCTCAGTGGTTTACACCACAGTGCCACCCATGTCCCCCACTACTGCTTTAAGCTACCACAGTAAGCAGCTGCAAGGGAGAAACCAGGGCACTATTTCCCCCGACACCATCAGCCATCATGAGTGTCAGTTGAGATGCACTGCAGGTCAAAGGAAGTCTTCCCAGGTGCTGCCTGAAAATGTATTTAAGAGCCCCTGCTCTTGCTGGACTGATACATGGTGGAGCGTCCATCAGCGCCACTTTTCAAAAGGACGCTCGTAAGAGGAAGCAAGAGGATGTGATCAATAGCTGCCCCACTGAATCTGCCACTCAGGTTATACTCAGCTAACTCACAGTGGAGCCAGCGATGAAATACAGCCCCAGAAGGCTGCTCCCCAAACACGGCAGCTCAGTTTATAGCTCCAACTGTCAGGACGGCTCATTCTCGACAGCTCACAGCGGCTCCTGGAAATGAAGCACTTTTGCCATTCCATTGTGCAACTGACAGGCTTTATGGACTATGTGATGTTGCTCAGAAGCAGCGGCTCCTGCATTTTCTGCATTCCGGCTGCCGAAGTCCGCGTCAATCCTTTTGGCGAGGAACGCTGTGCCACCTGCCACAGGAGCGCAGGGATTCCAGGGAATGTCTGAGGGCGCATCAGCCAGGCTTGCTTGCCCTCCCTATTGCCCTGAGTGAACCGAGGGCAAGCCCCACAACACCAGCCAAGGCAACAGCAACCACCGACACTGTGGCCACCCACTGCAGGGAAGGTTAATGATAAACTTATAGCCTGCCCTTTTATTAAAAGTAATCAAAGTGGCACACAACAAAACCATGAAATCACAGGATGGTAATCCAACTAGCATGTCCTATCAGTGTAAGGATTTCTGCTTGCACAACGGAAGTGCCCCCCAATCCCTGCAAGCCCCTTAAATCTGTTTTTGGGGTTCCCCAAGCCCCTGAAGCAGATTTGGGGAAGGGTGCAGGGTGTGGGGGCCAGGAGAAGAAAGTTTAATTGAGCAAGCGTTGATCCTTATGCTGACAGGACACACTTGTTGGATACCACAGAATATTGGATATATTAATGATATAGTATGATCAGTAAAATGCAAAGAAATGCAACCAAAAACTTAAAAACCAAACAAAACCACAAGCCTGGCAGCTGCAAGAGTCAGTTATGTTCTACATTAAAATTAGCAAGAATAAGACTTGGCTAATTTTACTCACAAAGAAACCCCCCATTGAAGTAAAGGTGTGTTCTGTTTCTGGTAGATGCCACATGAAGAGGGAGAGAGATGGCGCTGAGAGCAAGGGACACTGATCTCAATTCCCAGGCAGCCCTACATGGGAGCAGGTAACTGGTCCTCTGAAGGCTAGAACCAGCACCATGAAAGAGGCTCCAAAGCAAAAAAGAAGCCAAAGGAATAGCAGTTGTGGGAAGCCAGGTAGAGTGTGTGTGCTTGAGCTCAGCGTACTATAAAAGCTTTGTGTTATCTCTTACATCTTGGGGTCTAGGTAGGTTTGCCCCGGTCCATTCACAGTGAGCTTCATGCATGTGCAGGGAGCCGGAGCCAGGCCTCCCCGATTCAGATCCAACACCCAATCCAACTTCTCAATTTACACAGCCAATTGCAAAATAATGTGACTTGTGTGGCTAGATGCAGGTCTTTTAGTAATGCTATGCAGAGCAAAAGCAGCTTGGGTTTGAACCCCCCACGGCAGGCTGCATTTACTGCAGTGCCAAAACCCTACTCCCCACAACATTTAATCAGGGCCGGCCCACCCATGAGGCACAGCATGGCAACTGCCTCAGGCGGCAGAATCCACTGGACCAGCAGATCTTGCTGTTGATTTGCTTCCTCCCTTGTTCCTGATCATAGATGTAGATCCTCTCTTACCCTTTCTTCCCTGGCAGGCAGGGGGGAGCCATTTTGGGGTCCGCCTCAAGTGCTGAAATGTCTTGGGCTGGCCCTGCATTTAATTCTGTTTTTCCACCACCCCAAGGGAAAATTCATCATTCCTGTTTTATGGACGGGGTACTGGTGCCAAGAATGTCTGGATCTGCCAGGGCCTTGAAGTGAGTCCAGCTTCACAGGTCTTCCACGTCCAAGTCCAACATTATGCTCCACTGCACTAAGACTAACTCTCCACTCCATCTAGTTCATCTTTTGGAAATCAAAGGTGCTAATTGCTCCCATGTCTTCCGAGCTGTACAGATATCTGCTTTGGATCAACCAATACCCACCCTCTTTCCTTCTTCTGCAGCAAGCTGGTAAGACAACAGCATCTAGCAGGAGGGCTTCTTATCCTGCAGTTGACTCTACTTGCTCTCTAGAGTAATCCATGAGCTCATCCAGATCAAGTTCCACTTTCCCCATCCTCAGCTGTATTCATAGACGATTAGGTAAAGCATTTACACCCTACTCCACTGCTGAAAAGGATCCCAAAGCGGCTTGCATAAAACCATTAGCAAACAAGACAGGCCTTGCTCTTCCGAGCTGATCATATTCAGTGAGCTTTCTTCGCCTGATAAGAACTCTGCATTGCTCTACAAACCACGTGCCAAAAAGAGATAGCGCCTCATGAGCCTTCTCCTTTTGTTCAGAAATAGATAGGGATGATGCACACTGTGTTTGGCTGTGGTGCCTGTTGGTATGGTGGACCAAGGAGAATAATTTTGCCTGGTTCTTTGTACTGGTTGGCTTAAAAATTCAGACATAATTTTAACAAGACTTCACCCCTATTGCATCCAGTAAAACAAGTAGCAGGGCCAATCCTGTAGGTAAGCTTAAGGAACAAGCACCAATAGTGTCTGTATGACATGTGCACTTTAAAATATTGCATACTGGTTTAGAGACTACACTGCACTTACAACTGCCTTGCTTTCAATCTTGACCACACTTGTTCAGTGTTTTATTGGTCAATGAAATCTGAAGATGCTTTCTATCTCTGCCTAGGATTTCAAAACGCAGCATTTTACTTAATCGAGAACATATGTTGCTCCAACTTCATAGGAACCAAAGAAAGCTGAAGCATTAAAATGTTATACCTGGTTCAGCTTTCTGAGAATCTCTTGCTCCCCTCTTTTTTAAAAAAAAAAATCAAGTTTTTAGTCCTTAAGGGTTTTGTGGCAGGCTTGACACAGTGTGGGCAATGTCCCAGGTGCCAGAAAAGATGCAGGATAAAGCGCCCATGTTCAGAGTGCAGAGCTTCAGCTCCTTGCCACTCCCCCTGCCCGGAAAAAATCTGTGGTGGGTCAGAATAATGTAAAATAGGCAAAATCATGTAACTTGTCTTGATTTAAATAATTTATACAGTTTATACATTTATTTCTAAAAAGTCTGGACTACAGACAGCCCTAGAATCATAAAATTGGAAGGGACCTGATGGATCATCAGGTCCAACCCCCTGCAATGCAGGAATCCTGCCCACAGCTGCCCCTGGTTGGACTCAAGCCACCAACCTTCTGGTTAACAGCCAGACGCACTACCCCAATGATCAAGGTAGCCTTCTTTCTCAGCCTTTCCTGAACCACAGAAGCTCTTTGGCTATTCCCCCATATCTTAGCCCCAGTAATGATTACAAAGTACAGATCTCCAACGCCCAGCACCTTTCTTGCCCATCTTCTGTAGACTGTAGGAACTCTGGACAGGCAGCTTCTCACTTCTGCGTCGTCTTGCATATCACATAGCGCACCAGTGGCACAATATGTGGGGAGCGCAGTAGCAGCAGGAAAGGGAGAGAGCTGTGCTCACGTTCAGTAGATGCCTCCCAGTTTCCCAAGTCTAACATCCAAAGGATCAGGATGAGGCTTTTACGTCGGATCTATTAACTAATGACATTACATGCATCAGAGAGTTGGAACAACCTAGCAGGATGCTTGCCAAGGCCTCTTGCTTAGCACTTTTGTACAAACAGGGAGGCTTTTGCATGTGGATGTTCTCAGATGTCTTATGCTACAGGTGTGTTGTTTTAAACTGAATCTACCCCAACCTACACTGAGAAAGAATATTACTTTTTAAACTGCCATTTCGAGAAGGCATTTTACTTTTTTACATTGCTGCAACAACTTAAATCCAGGACGTCTTTCCCAGAAAGCCAAACATGTAGTTTCCCAGGACAAGGTGCTATTTTTAAAGAAGAGAGTTACACTTCAAAAATTTGAACAACAATTTAGAATGGTGGCCTGTTCCAGGAAATCCAGTATGGCTAAGCTACAAAACCTTCGTACCAGACACAAGATATGCTCACACATGCCATTTATTAGTATGGACCATGGGCCCACGTACAGCCCTGCTATACAGAAGTGAAAGAAACCTCCAAATTCAGTAAAAAAATGTAGGGCAATATCCCAGAGAGCAGCGCTTCCAAGGAAGTTTGAGAAAGCGATGTACTGAAAAATGAGTCACCAACACAATGCTCCGTCACGGCCTTTTCAGGCTGCGTGGTATGAACCAAAGCTTCATTTAGCCTGGGAAGGACTGTGGGCGGCCATCCCACGATCTAGACTGGGAGAGAAATGTGCTCCCGAGCCAAAATCAGAGGCCCAAGAGGCTGCCTGTTTGCCACTGGAGACTAGAAATGAACTTCAGCGCATTCCTCTGCATGGACGACCCATTAAGAAGTAAACATTCCTTGGATATGCTGATTGTCCCCATCAAATCAGCACATTCGCACCCAAGGCCTCCAGAGCTCTGCAGTTTTCATAACTGTGCAATGGATCAACCCAGTTGGTCATCTACCTGTCCTGGGCCTGTGACTTTGGTCTCTAAAGAGTTTTTACTCTCCTGTTTAGCTTTTCCTTGCACTGAAGGCCAAGTCATAAACCAGGGAAAGGTGTAAAAAAAAAACATGCTACTGAATGCAAACCGAAAGACCAAGAGTCCAGTCAAACAGGCGGTAAAATGAAAACTGCTCCAAGTTTAAAACAGCGACCTTAGCGGTTTGCCTGGGGAAAGAGGAGCGTTTCTGTGAGGTTTCTGTCCCCTGGACAGCAACAACAGTAGCTCCTTGGAGATGGCACACTTTGATATAATGATGATAATAATAATAATAATGATAATAATAATAATAATAAATTTTATTTATATCCCGCCCTCCCCAGCCGAAGCCGGGCTCAGGGCGGCTAACAACAATCAAATAATCAGACAATCACGCCCAAGCATCTCTTGCAATTTACTGGACTCAAATATCGTTACAAAAATGAAGTTTTGTTCCTTGAAGAATGCCACTCGCTAAAGCAACTGCTTTTGCAGGGCTGCAGCAGCTTCTGTCTCCTTCAGCCAAGGGCTTTTCTCTCTTGCATACCTCCCTGGCTGAAGAGCTATTACTCACCTTTGGGCAGAGGATCTCTGTCTGCTGGATCATGATAAGGGCAGACGCAATCAAAGCGCCTTGACGCACATAGTTCACAGGATCATTTGTCATTGGCTCGAGCAAATTAATTGCTTCCTATTCGGAGAAAAAAAGAAGAGCACACATAATATTAACTGTATTACTTTTTAAACACCAGGCTTTCATCAGGATGATCAGATTAGGATCTTCAAGAAGGCCACGGAATAGAGCCTTGCTTATTTTTATTGAGATTGATATATTTGCCCACCACACGGATAACAGGGCAAAGGGTGTGAAAACAGCGATTACTGTTTTCTAAAAAGCATTTCCTCAATTTAAGCTCAAAAACAGAAGGAAGATTTAACACTTTCCTGAAGGAAATCTGTGTTTGTTAGAAGCTTAGGTGTGACAGGTAAGCAATTTATCTGATGCTATAAATGATGCCTATTTTAGGCACCGGGGAGTTTTGTTTTGTCTCGCCACTACCAGGCTTGATGAGCTCCTTGAACATCAATGCACTTCAGTTGACTCATTGATGTGCCTCAGGGCTCACACTGAGAAAATCCTATTCCCCAATCACACTTTCACCTCTCTCAAAGGAGCAGTCTCTGAACTGGACCTCTAAAAACTTAAGAACCTGGGTTGTGGGGAAGCATGTGAGGAAAGGGAGGGAATATCTAAAATGTATGGAAATACTTTATAGACCAAAACACACGGATGACTTCATCAATTAGCGGGGTATCAAAATTGTGTACCTCCATGTGACTAAAAGCTGAAATGTGGTATTATGTAATTCAAACGCATTTCAGATTGTTAGAAAAATTGGGTATTTGCACACTCCCCCCCCCCCACTCCAAAAGCCTCATACCACACAGAAACTTTGAATTCGGTGCAAACCTAGTTGAAGGCCTGGAAAGGTAATTTCTCTACATCTGACCATCAAAACCCAGGACATGATGATGTGCATCAGAGGGCAATACTCTTAGCACAGAGTGGGCTGGAGGAACACCAGCCTCTTACACACCTGAATCAGCATTGTGGGGATTCCCAGGAGGAGCTGAGTACGCATACATTCCATGCCAAATTTACTTGCTAACCCACTTTAGAGCTGGAAAATGGATCTGATGACCCACCTAGAATCAGAGAGGTGGAAGAGACCCTCAAAGGGCGTGCAGTCCAAGGCCCCCCACCCGCCAGGCTGACACAGGAAATCCAACCACTATAGCATCCTTGATAGAATCAGATTTAAAAATCATCTGAAGAAGCAATGTCTTAAATAAAAGACAGGCTGATGAAGTACAGGTTTAGTGTACAAGGGGTTATTATTCTGAACTTTTTGTTTCTTTCACAGCACAAGCTTTCCAAAACCTTTGCTCTAATTATATGGCCTTTTACAAGGCCGAGTTGTATTTTTGTGCATTTATTGGCCCGGGCCTAATCTGTAACCTTGCGTGAGTTCATGCCTATTTATAGCGGATGCGTGAGGGAAGTGCCTCTTTGGCCTAACTAAAAGCTTAACTTCGTTTCCAATCTCCCCAGTTCTAAAATATTAACTTGGCCTTTAAAATAGGTTGATGCAGGCCCTGGAAGACACACTGATATAAACAGATGCTCAAGATCCTTTATTTTAGAAATAAACAATAAAAAAGTACAGAGCTGCAGCCAAGCAGGTTCTATTATCCTGCCCATACAAATGGAGAAATAAAACAGACTCAGACTGTGAATACCAAACGGCTGACCATTTTTGTCCACTACAGGCAGATGCTTGCACTACAAAGAGGGGGTAAAACTGGGGCTTGCTCCACCCTTCCTGCAACATAGGTGCTTAGTCCACATCACTGTCTGGTGGAGAGAGAATGTCCTGGCGCAGGGAGGAGAGGAAGGTCCAGATCTTTAAAAGGAAATGCCTCTTCAAGAGATGGACCAAGGAGTCTGAACAAGGGGGCATAATGGATTTGTGGGTTGGTGGAGCAAAGTGAAATACCAGGGGCGCTTCCCAGTCAAGAAATGCACACACGGCAGAGAGGGAACTTGTTATTGTCAAAGAGCACTTACAGTTGCTCCTGCAGCTCAGGAGACCTAGAAACACCAATCTAGCATCGAGGCAGCTATTCTCAGGTCCATCAGCAACAGGGGACCATTCCATTCTCTCTCCACCAGTTTACCGTATTTTTTGCTCTATAAGACTCACTTTTTCCCTCCTAAAAAGTAAGGGGAAATGTGTGTGCGTCTTATGGAGCGAATGCAAGCTGCGCAACTATCACAGAAGCCAGAACAGCAAGAGGGATTGCTGCTTTTGCTGCACAGCGATCCCTCTTGCTGTTCTGGCTTCTGAAATTCAGAATATTTTTTTTCTTGTTTTCCTCCTCCAAAAACTAGGTGCGTCCTGTGGTCTGGTGCGTCTTATAGAGCAAAAAATACGGTGTGTACATTCCCCCAACGGGCTGCGTGTACATCGCTTGAGACTACGCCTGCGTGAAAGGTGACTCTGCTCTTCCCTCTTCAGTTCTCTCCTGGTTCTGGGAGACAATGGTGCAAGCGAGGGCGAGGAAGCACCTGGCCCTTCACTTGCCTGGCCTACCTCTTCCTCCGGCTCTGACGCTTCTCCTGCCTCTGATTCTTGCCTCCTGGCTGGTACAGGTCCCCACAGACCGCTGCCCCCCTCTCCTGAGTCAAGACTCCAGCCCCCCTTCGCCCAGTGCACACATGTAAGCGTGCTGACAGTCGCTGACAGTAAATCAATTCCGGAAAGTTAATCTGGGTATATCAGGCTTCTGCAGAGCATGTGCAAGTGTGGCAAGGCGGAGGAGATCCTCAGAAGATGAAGTAAAACAGGAATATGAAAGGGCAAAAAGCACAGAGCTGAATCCGTGAGCTGAATGTAGCAGATGCTCTGTTATATAGGAGTCTGCAAACAGGAAGGGGTAGCTTACACAGAGAAAGGAAAAGCCAGTAATTGATCATGGTGGAAAGGCACAGAGAGATGAAGAGCTGGTCTGCAGGAGGCCTAACAGGAAAAGCAGTGGCCCATGAAGGCCCTCGGTTCAAGTCCATTTGAGATTATTGGCCTGGGAATAGCTGCCTAGACACTCAACTGGTGTCTGGAAGTGTTACCTTTGACAATAAAGGATTCACTATCTGCTGTGTGCATTCCTTTGGCTGGGAAATGCCCCTGACAGGTACTTAGGAAAACTGCAGAGAGCATGCACCTTTTTAGGAACCATTCCCTTTTATCTCCTAGGAAGGAAAAACTGATCAGATGGTGTCTGTATCACCTAAAAACAAAGATAGGATGTATTTTTCTTCAAAAATTATACATTAAATTGACTTTAAATCAGATGGTAGATCCATTTTTCTATTTTGAAGTCTTATGCTGCAACCCTAACGCAAGGAATCACGGTTACGTGCAGCACACTGTATGGTGCACTTATTGGGCAGTGTGGACTTTCTGGAGGTTCTTCCAACCATGAATTCTTCAGGTATAGGTAGCAGCCTTGATGGAAGAGGAAGGACAGCAAGCCTGTTGACCTTACCTTGTTCCCGGTGCCAGCACAGCAGATTCCTAGGGCCATGGCTGCTCCGTAGCGGACATGGGGGTTGTAACTTTCTGACAACAAGGAAACTACACTTGGACACTGTTCAGGAGTCCTGAAGGAGGAAGAAAAGAGAAAAGCAAAGAGAGCAATTACATTTCACTGAAGTGTAAAGAGCACCACACCTTTTTAAAAAATTTATTTAATCATTTTTTCAATACAAACAACAACCGCAAAAGACACATACAACAAAAACCATAATAACAATTTGACATTTCAGATTTGAATACATTGATATACCTATGACTACACCCTTTTAAACAATATTTTCCCACCTCTCTCTCTCTCTCTCTCCCCTACTT
Source organism: Podarcis siculus (assembly GCA_034642415.1). NCBI lineage: Eukaryota > Metazoa > Chordata > Lepidosauria > Squamata > Lacertidae > Podarcis > Podarcis siculus. The sequence goes on along the minus strand of JAXCMG010000046.1, from coordinate 2,009,401 downwards.
CCCACCACTATCCGCCTAGTCGCTTAAATATTCCTTCCATATTTCTTCATATTTCATAGAATCATAGAATCATAGAGTTGGAAGAGACCACAAGGGTCATCGAGTCCAACCCCCTGCCAAGCAGGAAACACCATCAGAGCACTCCTGACATATGGTTGTCAAGCCTCTGCTTAAAGACCTCCTAAGAAGGAGACTCCACCACACTCCTTGGCAGCAAATTCCACTGTCGAACAGCTCTTACTGTCAGGAAGTTCTTCCTAATGTTTAGGGGGAATCTTCTTTCCTGCAGTTTGGATCCATTGCTCCGTGTCCGCTTCTCTGGAGCAGCAGAAAACAACCTTTCTCCCTCCTCTATGTGACATCCTTTTATATATTTGAACATGGCTATCATATCACCCCTTAACCTCCTCTTCTCCAGGCTAAACATGCCCAGCTCCCTTAGCCGTTCCTCATAAGGCATATTTATCCATTCTTAATTTGCGTTGACATGCGATTTGTTCATATGTAGCTAATCTGTCCATATTATCAATCCATCACACCTTTACAGCTGCCAAGAAATGAGAAGTCTTGCAACCAAAGGGAAAGGAAGCAACACTTACATCTGCTAAACATAGCTTGGATTCTGCTGCCGCCTGCAAGAGGCAACTTTGACTAGTAATGTAAATAAGAAGGTGATGGGAACGGAGGTTCAGGGTGAAGGCAAGCTGTACCAGGCAATTCTTTCTAAAGCTAGAACAGGCCTGAGGACGACAGACTGCCTCACACATAAAGCTATTTGTCACTTTGTTCTCAAACAACAGCTCAAAGCTGGCATCAAACAAGCTGCTATGAAGATAGGGAGTGACAAGGCTTTGAATAAATGAACCTAAACATTCACAGTAAAGGTTTTTAGGGCCCGGACACAAACTACATTTGCCTTTCGATTATTTTGGCAATTATTCCACCAAGTTCAACACACATAAAGAGATCAGAATTTATTATTTATTATAAATATTTGTAGACCACTTGTCATTAGAAACGTATTTCCGTGGTTTACAGCAGTAAAAAGAAAGTAATGTACAAAAACAAAATGCACACAGCACGGCATACGCAGCAGCCCAAAAACTGAAAATTGTAACAGCTGAAGTCACGAGCCATTGAACACCAAAGCAAACAAGGTTTTCAGCAAGTGCCTAAACTGCAGCAGAATCCATGCTTTACACAGTTTCTGGGAGTCGGCTATTCTAGTGTATGAGCAGCGCCACCCTAGAATCAGTATCTGCTTGCATTAAACACACACACACACACACACACACACACACACACACACACACACTTTAAACGGTCAGGTCCTTTAATGAATGGGAGTCTTCAAGTAAAACCTCCAACAGGAGGGGGGAAATGGAATATAATTTGGCATTATGAAAACAAACAAAAGGAGAACAATGAAGGCTACAGCAATGAAGAAACATTAAAATCAGGAACTCTGTAAGCCAGCTGCTTTGCAAAGTATAACATCCCTTCAACCACACTTTCCCAGTATCGCACACTAGCCATGAAATCAGCCATGCTAAGGTGTCAAAAGGGTTCTCAAAAGTCTTCTAGTTCAAACCCATGTGATGAAGAAGACTGGCTCTCCAACAGCATCCTTGAGAGGTGGTGACTTGACCTCTTTCTGAGGCGGCCTGATCCCTCCCGTCAATTTCATCTACTCTGATTTCCTTGAAATTTGAACCCACTGGTCTGGGCCCTACCTTCCTTTTGGAGCAAATTATTGATCCATCATTTAAATCCAAACCTGAAGACTGACATTGTATTATTTCATAGAATCATGGAATCACAGAGCTGGCAGGCATCTTGAGGGTCATCTAGTCCGACCCCCTGCGATGCAGGAATATGCAACTGTCCAATATGGCAAATGAATCTGCAACCTTGGCGTTATCAGCACCAGGCTCTAACCAACAGAAGCAGTCTCTTCTCCAAGCCAAACGCTTTCCATTCTTTCCTTACAAGGATTTGAGTCTCCAGGGACCTCACCATTTTTGTCACTCTTCTTTATCGACAAATGTGCCCATTCTTCTTAAACCATAATTGCTCAGAAGCGGGAAACAGCAATTCGAGTCCTGCCCTTTATAAATGAACGTCATTCCCCACCCTTTGAGCTGGCAAAAGCCCTGCTTCATCATGAAACCGTTTGTGCATGATGTTTTGTCTTTTTCCTGAGAATTATACTTTAATTTAAAGGAACACTTGTTCTTGGAAAGTCAAGTGAGCATCCCCGTTCCAGAATGGAGTGATATTTCAAACACGTCCTGTGGGACTTCTCAAATCAAATCCTATCACCTGCTACTCAGTTCCCCAGAACCCAGAGTCTTACAGCATTCAGCTAAGGCAGCCTTTCTCAACCTGTGGGTCCCCAGATGTTGTTGAACTACAATTCCCATCACCCCTAGCTAACAAGGCCAGAGCTCAGGGATGATGGGAGTTGTAGTCCAACAACATCTGGGGACCCACAGGTTGAGAACGGCTGAGCTAAGGCATTTATTATGGCATAAGCTTCTATGGGAGGGGACGCGGGTGGCGCTGTGGGTAAAACCTCAGCACCTAGGACTTGCCGATCGCATGGTCGGTGGTTCGAATCCCCGCGGCGGGGTGAGCTCCCGTCGTTCAGTCCCAGCTCCTGCCCACCTAGCAGTTCAAAAGCACAATTAAGTGCAAGTAGATAAATAGGTACCGCTTTCTAGCGGGAAGGTAAACGGCGTTTCCGTGTGCTGCTCTGGTGCCAGTTCGCCGGAGCAGCTTTGTCACGCTGGCCACGTGACCCGGAAGTGTCTGCGGACAGCGCTGGCTCCCGGCCTCTAGAGTGAGATGAGCGCACAACCCTAGAGTCTGTCAAGACTGGCCCGTACGGGCAGGGGTACCTTTACCTTTACCTTTTAAGCTTCTATGGACTCATTTGCCTTCTGAAAATATTGAAGGCACAAAGCTTTTCCTCTGTGAAAGAGTTAACACTTCGACAGGGGGCAGCAACAGCACATCCACACGCATCACAGTGGCAAAGAGCCGACCCCAACATGTAAGAGGCAACCGCAGACTTTCAAGCACAGTGCAAACATTTAATTTTCACTCCAGCCAGAAACCTAGCCCCCCGCACATGCTAAAAATAGCTATTCTTCAGACGCACAGGACCGATAATGGAAATTTCCAAAACAAATGTACTTATTTAAAGCCACCTGCAGAATACCAAACTCCTCACAGGAGGAAGGATGAATTTCCTGTTGCCACAATTAGAAATGGAGGGATGCGAACCTATTTTGCAGTAGCCTCACGGCGTCTTAATGGCAGCTGTCTCAACAGCGGCACAACCTGGATCTTTACAAGGATGTCAGATAAAAAGGACAGCTTTAGCCCATAACACTCCAAATGTACAAAAGTAGTGTTATCTGTCAAGGACGGCATGGTCGTTAAGTGTATCTGCTTCCAAGGCAGCTATTCTACATTCAATGCAAGAGACCACCCGTTCCTCAGGGACCCTTTCTACCTTCCTTTTTGTTGTATGCTGATGAACTCCTGTGCACCTGACAATTCCTGGCTTTCAGAGAAATAACCGGCAGCAGGTGATGGGGAAGACTCTTGCTCTGCACGGGACCCTGGAGAGTCCCTGTCAGTCTGAGGAGTCGTATCTGAATTAGATGGGCAGGTGGCATGGCTGGGAACGAGGTTCCTTTAAATGCTCCTGATGAGCAACCTGTCTGTGCCCCAGAGGATTCTGGAAGTATGTTCCAGGTGTAACTCAGACAAAAGTGGTTTTCCTAAACAAGAAATCTCCACACGCTACCATTTTCTAGGCCAAGCAACAGGCCCTATGCAAAACATTCCCAAACTAGTTACCTTCTTAAGTTTTGGACTATAATCCCCACCAGCCCTAGCCATCTGGAGGGCACCAGGCTGCAAGAAGGCTGTTCTCTGTGATTTAGAAATGTCAGTTTGCTGGTTGTTGTTCAGGATGCACTAGACTGAAGTAATGGACAGCTCTTCAGAGACAAAATGGCACCCCAAGAATGTAATCCCATTTGGAAGGCAACTAAGTCAATAAAGAACCACCACATTTTGTTGCAGTGAGTTCCTTAAATTAAGCATTATGTGATGGATCCTACTATTGCTTTAATCCATTACAATGTACTAGGTTTCTCCCCCCATGTATTTCCATATGCACTGTGCCAAATACACACCACTTGTTGAGTAGCTACCCCAAACCAAAGTTTTTGTGACTCACAAAATCACAGCAATAATTTGAGAATCTACTTGGTACTCGGTTCTCTAGAACAAAAAATACCGCAACTGCACATGCTCACCAAACTAAATCCTAGTTGGTTGAGCCAGACTGCTTGACATATTAGCCACAACTTTATCTTTAATACACAACATCTGTTGGGAAACAAAGCTTTAAACCTTCAAAAACACTGATTAGTTCACCTACTTCCAGGTAATGCACGTAAGATTCATTTGCAAGCAATAGTACGCAGGAAAGCCATAAACTCACCCAAGATTTTAGGCACCTCCCGGCCTCAGTTCCCTATTTGTAAAATTGAAGCCCAACTGACAGGGCTGCTGGGAAGATTATTAAAGCATGGCCTGTGATTGACTTGTGCACTTGAAGGACTATGTAGATTACAGATAAATTGTCGTACCCTGTTGTTTCCCCTGTATTTATGGAGGACTTAAAAAGCTCCTACTACCAGGGAGCACCTTTTGACTGCCATGAGACAGGGAACAGTGTATTTTTACATGCTCAAGTGAAAAGGACCGGCGTTGATTGGATCAACCCATTCAGAGTTGGGGATGAGCGTTGTGCGCTTCAGGTTTGGAAAGCTGGATGGCGGGGGTGGGAGGAAATAACCTTGCATGGCTCTTCTCCAGATGCAAAAGAAAAGAGGCAGGGGGAGAGAATATCTGCTCATTTGTTGCTTTGCGTTTAAGCACTTGGAGCTGGGTGCACTGGAATGAGTCAATCAACAGATGATAGCAGCAGAGCATACGCGTTCAGAGGAAGCTGCACAGAAGGCGAGAGGCAGAGAGGAAGGGCTGGTCAGCGCTCAAGGGACATATTAAGTATGTAGAAATTACCAAAAGAAAACGACAGCATGACAGAGGAGGGAGGGAGCCATTGACTCGAGCCATTCTCCTCCTCCTCCTCCTCTGGGCTTGACAAGAGAAAGAAATCAGCGGCGTAATCGCAAAGTGAACCCGACTGCGGTGGGAAATTCAATCGCAAGTGTGCGTGGCTGGCTTGGAAGAAAGCAATGCAATTAGAGGGAGACATTCTAAGCATCCAGTGTGCGGCAAATAAGGAACACACGTCCTCCGAGGAAACGGATCCAGCTCAAGGAATAGGGAAATTCCGCTAAAATCCAGGGAGTGGATAAATAAGGTAAGGCGTCAGTCGTTTTAAAACTGTTAAAAGGCAAGAATGGTAATGTGCCCTTTGTATATCGAGAAACGCCATAGAAAAAAATTGAATGCAAATACAGAAATCCAAGGGGGCCACTTTCATGTGCTGGTTTATTAGAGAGAAGGAATTGGTAAAGGTTCCTCTCAAAAGGGATTTAGAAGTCAAGTCTGTCTGGTCAAATAGTTCATGAACTGTAACTCCGATAAGATTATTATTTGCTGTCTTCCCATTGAACAAGTAACCCTGCTATAGTTCTAGCCTGCAATCACCTGGGGATAAGTACCATTAACTCAATGCGAGTTTCTTTTGAGTAAAAATGAATAGGATCGCACTATTAGCTTAAAAAATAAATAAATCCTAAATTGATTTTATCTGCCTTTCCACCTGATGAACAAGCAGGGAGGCACATAGTAAGGAAGCCTGCACCAGTTTACAAGCTGTAGTTCTCTCAAGAAATGGAATTTACGGAGAGAAAGAACTGGGAATTATTCTCATAGCTCAACTACTGAGAAGGGGAGCAAAGCTGTACCCAAACTGTATAAATAGTTATCTCCGAAGCTGTCCCCTCCCCCCAATTTCGAGGTTTTTTTGCAACATCACAACCTTTAAAACTCAAAACTCGGATGGTATAAATTTTTAGCATATGCCACCTTGCCACACCTCTAAGTTCGGTGTAACAATTCTAGCCCATCTACAAAAATAAAAACATGACATGTGTATGTTCTATTATGTAGGGCGAGCTCTTCAGAACAGGAGGAGAGGCACACAAGGATCTAATTCATTACCCAACTCTTCAACATTCATTTTTGAAGCTTTTCGCTTTGGGGAACAGTCTGACCATTGGGACCTATAATAAAGAGATGGATCCAAGCCAGCGTACTCATTTTTAAATACTCTTTGCGTGCATCCAAGGAAGGACCACGATATAAAATTGCACAAGAGAGAGAAGACCCTCATGTGGTAGCAGATGAGTAGTTTATGATGCTGGTCTTTCATCAGGACCGCACTGGGCCGGCGAGGAAGACCAAGCTCCTAGAATTCACAGTATGTCCCAGTAGTAACACATGCTCTCCGAACAAATCCTACCGGGTGCTGAAATGGCCTTGCCTGTGAACATGTCTGGATCTGACAATGGATCTGCACAGCCAATCACAGCGGAGGGGACCATGTTGCGCTGGGCAGCTCTGCTCATTCTGATGGTCATCATCCCCACCATTGGGGGGAATATTCTCGTCATACTGGCCGTATCCTTGGAGAAAAAGTTGCAATATGCCACAAACTACTTCCTTATGTCTCTGGCGGTGGCCGACTTGCTGGTTGGTTTGTTTGTGATGCCGATAGCACTTCTTACCATCATGTTTGGTAAGTACTGGCCTCTGATCCTCTGAAGTTATGTGTTCTCTCTCTCTCTCTCTATATATGTATGCATTTTAAAGCACTGACCAAATTAAGAGCTTTCTGGTGCCTTAAGCCCCTTTGCAAAATGCGCCAAACTACTCTACCTCTTTCATTCTTCCAGACCAATTTGGCTCAGGGAAAATCAGAACTACTGAACATCATTCTGAAATAGCTCTTCTGCCAAGTGGGCAGCTATGTTATAACACGCAGCAGTGAGAGTTTCATAGCTTAAATGAAAATATACACAGTTCCTATAAAATCAGAATAAGTTCTTTGTTAAAATTTTTTTACATAAACTAGAAACATTCACCATGATTGCCACCAATGGGCATCGTTCCATCCGTTTCAAGAAAGCCCCTTTTCTGCCTCTGTACACAATGATTCATAACACAGACCATATGTGTGAGATAAGATACTGACATCATTTAATCTCCAACTTCAAGGAAATAAAAGTTCATTTGAGTGCAATCAGTTTGCCTTTTTTTGCTTTCTGTAGTTAAGACGGACTCTAAGTCAGTATTCTAGTGATTTATGTGAAATTCATTTAAACAGTTCAATGGGGAATTTTCAGTAACGTCTTCCTTAACCTCAGATTCTGCTAGATTTCCAAAAATATTTTTTTCTGCGTCTCCTAAAAACAAAATATGGATCTACAAATGAAAGTCAGGGAAATGTTCAATGGCATGGTTCAAAGCCGGTTGAGATGAGGTTGTGAAGCCATGATCGTACTTTGATGGCAGTTTGTCTGAATTCTCTGATATGTCACAGCTAATGCGTGAAGTAGAAGGCCTTCACCTCCTTGCCACGACATGGGATATGGTCTGATTTCAACTCCTGGTCTTGGTGAATCAGCTCCCATGCAAGGTGTCTTCTTGGACATACTCTTGTGGTAGATAGGACTACTCAGTCACCTGCACAGCAGTTAAATCTCCTTAGTTCCAGTCCTCGTTTCACAGCCCATCACAAACAGAATTTGAAATTCTATTAGCAGCTTGGAATAATTGACAAGAGTCCATTTAATGCAGGGAACTGGTCGAATTATCTAATGTACAAGTGTGCATTGGTATGGTACCCCACTCGTCTAGTGGAAATGTCCCTACATTCAATAGTCTTAACCATGTACTACTGATTCGTAGCAAGAGTCAACAGGAAGACTAGAATGCAATGCTACATCAGTAAACAGTGCCAGGGGACAGGATACAGAAAGCTCAAATTGCGGAAAGCATGTATTGTCTCATTAGTTCAATTTTCTCTCCACATACGCACAAAAAGGCCCTATGACAATTTGGCCTCTATGAATTATTATCCAGCAAAGAAAAGCGATAAAATCTACTGAGTGCATAGAAAACCCACAAAACTATAGTTCAAAGGAAATGAACCAAGTGACATATTATGGCCGCAGTTTTCAAGCTGGAAATAAAAAATAAAGACAAAAACAGTCCTTATCCTTGGAAGGAAAAGCACGAATGTCCCTCCAGGTACAAGGAAGATAAAACCAAGATGGGTTAGTTGATTCTTACCCCATGTCCTTGTGGAGATCAACTGAATTTATAAATGTAGTGTTCAAATAACACTTTATAGGGTTCAAAGCCCTTCACATATAATACCTTGTCATGATCCTTACAAATGACAAAGGCAGCCCAGTATTATTATCCCCTTATCAGTGGGGTGGGAGGGGGAGGTTCTGGGTGAAGCTGGTGGCAGAAGGCAAGAATTAAATCGGGAACTTTTCTGTAACAGTCTCTTAAACTACAGTACTACCCAAGGGAGTAATTAAGAGTGCAAATCATGAGGAGGAACCTTTGAAGAAGCAACACAAATAAATCCTACATTAACTAGGAAGCTACTGCCGTATTTTCTACTGCTATCCAGCGCACTTAAATTACACTGGCTAAGATCATAGCAAATACATCACTCAAACTAAATATGCACAGAGGCAGGACTAACTCAGACAATCAAGTCTTGGGCCCTGGAGTCATTATAAGTCAAGGTTTCCCGGACTTGGGACTCCAGCTGTTTTTGTACTACAATTCCCATCATCCCTAGCTATCAGGACCAGTGGTCAGGGATGATGGGAACTTCCAGCTCCATCGCCTTCAAGACTGCTTTCTTCTAATCCAGATACAAGAGTGATAACATTTTGTTTTGTAGTGGTGATCCGTGAGAAGATGTGAGCATTCTGAGAGGTTCACTATGATCAGGTCTCTTGAGTTACAGAGATCTTCATAGCTTGCAGGATTTGCCATACTGCTGTGAAGCTGATCAACATTAAATGTAAGCACTAAGAGTTAGAAGAAGTAAAAGAGCGAGTGATTAGCGACCAGCAAAAAACTGCAAAAGGATTACAAACTCTCTCCTCTGAAATTTACCCAGGGCCAAAGGACACAAGATGCCATTCATACATTTAGCAATCGTGCGAGTGGCTAACTTGGCCTTAAGCTTCCTAACAATTTTGCTTTTCTGCTCTCGTCTTCTTTTATTATTGAAATTTAATCTTCCATTAATCCTGAGTGAAAACTACTAAAACCGAAGTTTAAAAAAATGCAAGGAATCTTAATTTAGAAGCCAACAAAAAGGCAGCTCATGTTGCAGGGTGCTTAAAAGGGAGGGAAGCTAGGAATCGTAATTAAATAGGTGTGGCGACATTATTTGCAGGCACTCTGAAAACACAGCTGACCCTAAGCTGAATTCACATCCATAAGATGTCTACCTAGCCGCAGAAGTTGTGTATTTCTGCCTCCTCAGCAACTGCTAGAAGAGAAAATTCACACCAGAAGCAAAAAAAAAGGCCCTGGGCTGGGTTGATTGAAGCAAGAACACAGCTGAGTCTCCTAGAAGGCTAGTAATCCCTTAAAAATCCATTAGCCAGATAACTGTTTAAATAGTGTCAGCTGTGGCCAAGTCGGCCAATAGGCCCACCCCTCCCTGCTTTTAAGTCTTCTGTTCTTCCACAACTGTACAGAATCTCAACACATGACACAAACACAATTCCTTTCATTTCTGACAGTTGATACGGAAGATCTAAGAGAGGAAATGTGTGTGCCTCTTGACTCTATTCACTCTTCTAGGCCAGTGGGCTGTAAGTGCCTTCAAGGAAACTTTGGGGTTCTTTATAAACGTATCAAGATTTCCTAAATGAGACTAGTAAATGGTAGGCAGGCGTCTTTGAAAGACAGTCTACTATCATTTCAATGAAGAGTGACGGTCCTTCTATCTGATTGGAAAATTTAGGTGACGCACATGATGAACAAAGAGTAGGAGGATTTGCAGGCTGACATCTATAGCACCAAGGAGTTTGGCTTGCCTGGGTCAGAGAATAAGACATTCCCCTACTTAGCAGATGTCACTGGGGCAGTATAATCACTTAGCATTGATATCGTGCTTTAAAATGTTCAAAACCCATCATGTAAATTGTTGCAACCATCCTGTAAGGTAGATCAGTGTTTGCATATCACAAGGCGAGGTGCTGAAAGTAAGAGAATGCAGTTTGTCAAAGGCTGCCTACTGAATTCATGGCCAAGGTGAAATTTGCACCAGGGACTTCCCAGTTCACAGCTCAGATGCTACACCGCTACCACTGCCTCCTGTAACTCCTCCTCTTCATTATTCTGATTTTACAGAGAGGAAAGAGTTAATATTATACATGGCCAAGAAGATCACTCAACAGCCACAATGTGATCTGGGCCGAAGACAATCCAATGCCTTATTCACTGGGCCACCAAACACTAAAACACCCACACTCAAACTGCAGCCAGCACTCTCAATATCAAGCATTTAAAGTCACTTTTCTTAAACACACAACACACGCACATCGCCTGTCTCAAAACTGAGCACAAAAGGAAGGAAAAGCAGAAGTTTAGCGGGAGAAAAATCCACATTCTCTGATGTAAGAGGGCGAGAGAGGCTATTTTGCTACAGCGCAAAAATTCTCTCCTTGCAGGAATGAGCAGAAAGGAGGTAACGTCTAAGCAGCACTGCACAAAGGAGAGAAAACATTGAAATCATTCATTGGAAATCTAGCGAGCCAGGAGCCACCATCCTCTTCACATGTAAAGCGGACACCTGCACACAAAAAGGCCATACATTACTTGGTCTCAACAACATTAGTTCAAGGCGCAGGAAAACGCTTGCCTTGCTAGATAGAATCTCGGGATTTCAAGCACACAAATTTAATTGGTTACTTGAAGCTTTTATTTCTTCTGGCACGACTGTTCTCTGGGAACCAGAGATTTTTTTAAAAAAGCTAATAAAAACTCAAAGGAAATCTTTAAAAAGGTTTGCTCAACATTTCACGGTCTATTCAACAAGGCATCCGCTTTCTACTTCATTTTAAATGTTATCAATTCTCTTTTTAAACAAAACCAAAAAAAAGCGCTGCAGGGTTTTTCTCTCTGCTATTACTATTAATACCCCACAAACCACAGAGCGGACTACTTTAAAAATAAGCCCTTGCTTTCGCGACTGCGGAGGGCTGGCTGCTGCAGGAGGAACCAGCTGCCACGTGGTTTGGGCTCCACAGCATCCCACCATATTCCAATAAAGAAACAGCCATTTAACACAGGTGCAGAGCCACTCACACAATGCTCTCCACAATGTCGGGACTGTATGGTTTCTGTGTAGGAATTGGATGGCTTGTGTGGGGAAGCTATAGACACACCGGAAGCCTCCCTCAAGGTAAACCAACTACCTGGGGAATGGAGGAGGTTGGGACAGTAGTTGTTGCTCATGGATCCAAAATGAAAAGGCAGCCGGGAAGGTGGGGAGAATTGCATTCAGATCTGGTTTTGCTGTATTCTGCTTAACAAAGCCGTAGGTAGCTTAACTAGGTTTCACCCAGCAGTAGTTGATTCATTATCCTTGTCAACCTTAGTATCTGAAGGAGCGTCTCCACCCCCATCGTTCTACCCAGACACTGAGGTCCAGCTCCGAGGGCCTTCTGGCGGTTCCCTCGCTGCGAGAAGCCAAGTTACAGGGAACCAGGCCGAGGGCCTTCTCGGTGGTGGCACCTTCCCTGTGGAACGCCCTCCCACCAGATGTCGAAGAGAACAACAACTACCAAACTTTTAGAAGATATCTGAAGGCAGACCTGTTTAGGAAAGCTTTTAATGTTTGATGTATTACTGTATTTTAATATTTGATTGGAAGCCGCCCAGAGTGGCTGGGGAAGCCCAGCCAGATGGGCGGGGTATAAATTATTATTATTATTATTATTATTATTATTATTATTATTATTATTATTATTATTTTAGTAAAGCTGAGAATCCTGGCAACTTGTGTTGGCCCCACAGATTAAGAAAAGAGGGCAGACACAATCAGCAAGGTCCAAAATCTCAAGATTATGCCCAGAGTAAAAAAAAAAAACCCTTTATTTTTACCTTTGAACAGTTATGCCCCCCAAAATGTGTCCGTTTTTATTGCAATTGATCCGAGAGATGTCATTACGCGGTCCTCAAAAAGGCCGCAGCTAATTCACTGCAAGGCCCTCTACAAAGAAATCTGGCTTAGAAACCAAACCTTGCACTGTTAAGTAAGGAACGGGAGCTGGCTACTATAGGAATAGGGATGCTGATGGATTTGAATATGACAAAATGAAAGGGGGACAATTTATTATTAGCAAGTGCACAGGGCTGAAGAAGCCCTATTTAGAAATCAGGATTCCGAATAATGAAAAGGAAAACCATGAGTTGCAACAAGATGCGGTATTTTCACCCGATCCCCACCACCACAGCGAAGAAAAAGTCAACTAATTGCAAAGCAGCCTATGTACCAGAATTGTTGTGCCCCAAAACCAGAACACTACACCTCTAACGCTTAACAGATCACCAGTTGCTGCTGCCCTTTTTTGCTTAATTAGCCCACAACCCACTGATTTTTAGGCCACTACCTCAAAGGCACTGAAGACAGGGCAATTGCCCTGTTCAAGAAGCCTTGATTAATCAATAGATTAAATGTGCTTACATTTGCAATTGAGAAAGGGTTCTACAGAATAGCTCCTACCCCACATCTACCGATGCAAACACTCATCTTAAAAGCAGCTCCTCCAGTGCAGGAGAGGTGGAAGAAGGTCTCTTCTGAGATGTCACCTGCAGTTTTTAAAATTACTTGTACTAAAAATAACTTTTAAAAAACTCCTGCCTGATTAACTGGAGGGGGTTATAGTGTCACAAATTCATTTACTAAATGTTGCACCCTCTTCCACAGGGTGCACACCCCAAAGAACAATCCTAACCCTTTCCTACTCTTTTTCAGAGATTGCATGGCCTCTTCCGCGGGAGCTGTGCCCTGTCTGGCTGTTTCTGGACGTCCTCTTTTCCACAGCCTCCATCATGCATCTGTGCGCCATCTCACTGGACCGCTACATTGCCATAAAAAAGCCAATCCAAGCGAGTCAGTACAACTCACGGGCCACAACACTCATCAAAATCACAGTGGTCTGGCTGATCTCAATAGGTATGTGGCAAGCATCAAAGGGAGAGTGTGTTTTTTCATTTGCTAACAGGTGGTGTGAATGAATGGGTGCCAGAAAAGTGGCGCTGCGTGAAAGGTGAGCAGCCTATGATGAGGACATCAGCTAGCCTTGGTTCTCTTCCTTAAATGAAATCTCTAAAACTGAAGTGCAGCTGGGATCGAAAGCAAAATAGGCATAATCATAGAGTTGGAAGAGAAGCTGAGGATCATCTAATTCGACCCCCTGCAATGCAGGAATATGCAGCAATCCCTTATGGGGATCAAACCTGCAACCATGGCATTATCGGCACCATGCTCTAACCGAAGGCGGCATTTCCAGTGCCTGGCCAGAAATTTCATACTATCTACCTATCTTGAGGGCGAATGTTCCTTCTGTACCAAAAGAAGGCTCAAAGCCCTAACACGCCATTCAGATAGCATCTCTGAACTCAAACTCCTATAAGTTAGGGATCAAAATACACAATACCTTACTGTCCGACAGAGCAAAGCATGAAAATAATAATAATAATAATAATAATAATAATAATAATAATAATAATAATAATAAT
>JAXCMG010000046.1:1894577-1995546 GCA_034642415.1 Podarcis siculus | reverse complement strand
ATAATAATAATAATAATAATAATAATAATAATAATAATAATAATAATTTGTATACTGCCTTGATCTGAAGATCACAGGGCAGTTCACGACATAAAAATAAGAACACAAAGTACATACAAAAAGAACCCAAACCAAGAATACCTCCCCTCCAACAAACACATTACCATTATTAGTTTGTTGGGAAATTGCTTAACACATTTCAGTTGTAAAAGTTGGATTAAAGGTAAAGGTAAAGGGACCCCTGACCATTAGGTCCAGTCGTGGCCGACTCTGGGGTTGCGGTGCTCATCTCGCTTTACTGGCCAAGGGAGCCAGCGTACAGCTTCCGGGTCATGTGGCCAGCAGGACTAAGCCGCTTCTGGCGAACCAGAGCAGTGCACGGAAACGCCGTTTACCTTCCTTCCGGAGCGGTACCTATTTATCTACTTGCACTTTGACGTGCTTTCGAACTGCTAGGTTGGCAGGAGCAGGGACTGAGCAACGGGAGCTCACCCTGTTGCGGGGGTTCGAACCGCCGACCTTCTGATCGGCAAGTCCTAGGCTCTGCGGTTTAACCCACAGCGCCACCCGCGTCCCACAAAAGTTGGATTGCTACAACAGAAATCACAATGTCCCAGGCACAGAGAAGCTTGAATTCAGTCACTACCACTAGCCCCAGTGAGGAGCAGTTCCTTGTGGGTGGGAAACTGACACCACCTCCAATTCTTTTGGATCTAAAAGAGAAGTGAACTAGCTGGGTCAAATGCCCACCGACAGACACACTAAACAAAAAAAGATAAGGACAGAGGAACAGGAGGGTGGGGTGCAACTGGGAACTTAACTGTTCAGAGGTAAAGGAAGAGAGGAAACTATGACTGTGTTGTCAAAAGTACGCAAAGCAGAAAATAATAAATGAGGTGCAAATGAATAGTTTAGATTATGCTTCTCCGTGTATTCTGAACTCTCTGAAGGCACACAGCCCGTTGTTAATTTCTCGTTGGTTTGTACACAAAATGTCAACTCCAGATGTAAGACAAATGAGGAGCGGGGGGGAAGTGAATCAATGACTCCAAACTACTGGCGAGCAATGGCTCCAAAGCACAGGAAGCAGACATCATAGATTAACTGTAAAACAAGTGATGCAAAATATGCCCAAAAGAGTGTCAAGAATAAGAATGATTTTAAAATCAGTTATGTTGCAAACAATTGAGAGGTGAAAAAAGACACCACCCACTTAATCAATGACTACACCCGTGGGGTTTTTTTTTTAAAGCACCATTTCCTACATTAGTAAATTTAAGAGCTTCCCGCAATCAAAGGAAACAATAGGCAACTTTTGAAGTCAAAAAAGAGGAAACGGCTAATGAGGCAAAACTATTTGAACATGACCTTTTAATGCCAGGTTTTAGCAGCATCGATCATATGCAGCACTTATCCCATGTCTTATTACTCATTAAATGTACTCAGTCTCTGAACCGCATCTTCTCAATAATTTCAGGGGAGCTTAAAAACTGATTAGCAGATGTCTAGCTATGGACTCTCCAAGTTCAGAGGCAATAGGCTTCGTTGGGCTTCTTCAAGGCATCTAGATGCTCACTGCAGCAACCAAGATGTTGGGCTGGATGGGCCCCACTGCCTATTGCTTTGGTTTGTTCTTGTTTCTATTATGTACCATATTTTTTGCACCATAACACTCACTTTTTCCCTCCTAGAAAGTAAGGGGAAATGTCTGTGCGTGTTATGGAGCGAATGCCTGCAGGTGGCGGGGAGGATCCGCTGCAGTCGTGAGCAGAGGATCCATGGTTCCCCTTCCTTCCCTCCTCCGTGATTACAAAGCATGGATCCACATGGATCCTCAGGATTTTTGCATTGGGCTACTCCAAACTCACTGTCAGATCACATGTCTGTGGCCACAGCATGAACCACAAAAATCATATATCCACTATTTCGTTTAGAATATTTTTTTTCTTGTTTTCCTCCTCTAAAAACTACGTGCGTGTTATGGTCTGGTGTGTGTTATAGAGCGAAAAATACGGTATTTTGTTTTCATCTTGCGTTTTTATGCTGTGAACCACCCCGAGATCCTCAGCTGAAGGGTGGCATATAAATTAAATAAGTAAACAATCCAGCAGGAGTCTTTTCATTGCAATGCCTCTGCACTGCTATTAAACAAGAGAACAAACGGGACTTAAGGATGTTTGTCATTTCTATAGCACATGAAGCGATAGCCTAAGGTACAGCAAATCCCTAAACTTTATAAAGCCGTGGCGGCAGCACTAAAGAGTGAAAGCTTCTTCGCTGACCCGATTACTGGAGTGCTGCAGGGCCGAAGGCACCAAGTTTTGCTTGGTAGCGAAGTCAGCTCTTAAGAAACCACAAATATGTTCAACAGCAGCCGTTGTTAGGAGGCAGGAAGATTCGCTAGGCCAGAGAACTCAAAGCATCCTGTGCTTGCAACTTGCAGAAGGTCAGGGAAGGAGAACGGAAAAATTAAAACCAATTTCCAGCATTTCCCATCCTTCCCGCCACCTTGAGACAATTGCTCTCAGCTGCATGTAGCCCCCCAGCCATGCTGTCCTCCCGCCTGCGGAAAGAAGGCTTGTGGGAAGTGGGTCACCACTGCAAATGCAACACGCGATGTCAAACACAAGTGATCCAAGAAAAATTTGTTCTATTTGTTGCCCAAGAAAGGAGATGGGGCACAAAACAGCCAGTGTTGCTCCAATCATGGGCTAGAAGGAGTCAAGAGGCAGAACTAATCTCATAGGAGTCACCTCCCTCGGCCTGACGCTCTCCTATTTTGAGATTCTATTTAGCTACTTGATCTGTTGTGCTTTGGAGACATCTCCAGTTCAACTGCTTTGAGGGCTTCTCTTCAATCAAGAGGCATATAAATGTTATTAAATAAAGAGGTTCTCTCTAACGGTGGGCTTGCAAAGCTCCTGTAATTTCATTTGCTCCAATGTTCGGAAGCCAGTCTCAGAACATGCTCCTTATTATGTACTGTGGCGCTTTCGGTTCCACGTCCAGGTTGAAGCTTACTAGATTTCTGCTTCCCCTACAGGCATTGCGATCCCGATCCCGATCCGCGGCATAGAAGAAGGTGTCGAAAACTTCCCAAACTTCACCTGCGTGCTGACACCAGAACGTTTTGGAGACTTCATGCTCTACGGTTCGGTGGCTGCCTTCTTCGTCCCGCTGGCCATCATGGTGGTCACTTACTTCCTGACCATCAGAGTTTTGCGCAAGAAAGCCTACTTGATCAACAAACTGCCCCAGCGCTTTACCTGGAGCACGGTGTCCACGGTATTCCAGCGGGATATGACGCCCGGATCATCACCGGAAAAAGTGGCCATGTTGGACAACTCCAAGAAGGACAGGCCTTTGCCTAACGGGAATGAAGAACTGCTAATGCGCAGGATGTCTACAGTCGGGAAGAAGTCGGAACAGACTATTACCAATGAACAGCGGGCCTCCAAGGTCTTGGGTATTGTATTCTTCCTCTTTTTGTTGATGTGGTGCCCGTTCTTCATAACCAACATCACTTCCGTTCTGTGCACGTCCTGCAGCAAGGAGTTTATCCAAACACTTATGGAGATATTTGTCTGGATAGGGTATGTGTCGTCAGGCGTGAACCCACTGGTCTATACCCTCTTCAACAGGACATTCAGGGAGGCGTTTGGCAGATATATCACTTGCAATTACCAGACCTCAACGCCTGGATCCGCCATTCGGAAGTGCTCCAGCAGGCTCTCGTTCAGAAATTCCGTGGCGGAGAACTCCAAACTTTTCATGATGCACCACGGGATGCGGAATGGGATTAATCCAGTCATGTACCAAAGCCATCGGCTTCGCACCTCGCCCATCCAGTCTCCGTCGGCCATACTGCTGGATACACTGCTACTTACAGAGAATGAAGTTGGCAAAACAGAAGAACAAGTCAGCTATGTATAGCTGAAGAGAAAAGACAGGCCATACCCTAAACTCACTGATAAATGCCCAGTATGTATATGTGGTTCCCATCTGTTATTTATACAAGTCCAAATTATAGTTTTATCAACTGCTCTCCTCTAAGAGTAGAGGCTTCTCTCACTCAAAGGGCCACCATCATTTATTCTTATTTATCAGCAATTTATCCTGCTACAGAAAAAAAAGTATTTGAGCACGGTGGTTTACAAAACAGAGGTGTTCAAATAAATACAATTATGGCAACTATCATGTCTCAGACATTGGATTCCCCATCCCGTCTCTTCAAAAGGTACATTATTGCTAGGAGGTCTCTAGATAAGCATTATATAGGACCATCCTATAGAGCGACATTTTACATTAAGAGGAAGAGGCCTGCACTTTCAAACTCAAGTATGTACAAGTTTGCAGAATTACCAAGGCTTCCATGAAAGGGTGATTTAAGTTTGGAAAGAAAGTGCACATCTCAAGACCATTTAGGAATCCTCCCCACCCAACTGAAAAAGCTGTTTACATGTGGGTTGGTTGGAAAGGAGATGACCTTCTCAGCTAGTATTGTCCCACTCCCCCACAAAAACAATCCTATCCAATAAAGCTCAATGGGGCAATCTGAATAACATCAGTGCATGGAACTGCCTTCCAGTCGAGGTCAGAGAGGTGCCCTCCCTACTGAAAACTTTTTTTTAATCCAGCCGGCATTTCCATTGGAGTTTGATTTTATAGTTTTAACCATTTTTTTGTACTGTATCTTTGCAAACTGCTTAGAGACTATTGTAGTTAACTGGTATATAAATTGTTTAAATAATTATTATTATTAATATTAATAAATTAAGAAACTGCACATATTTAATTTTCATAATTCATTCTGCCTCCTTGTTCCCAATGACTCATTTCCAGCTAATAGCACTAAGAAATTTCACCCTGATCCCACGACTTCCACAATCAGTTATCGCGTGACAGTAAGACCTTGATCAGTCTAAAGAAAAGGCGCATCTAGATTGTTCTGTTTCAAACAGCACCCAGTCGAAAAAGTCACATCAAAGGGCCTTACATAAAGAATCCAGTAGAAAAGGGTTCTGCTTTGCACTGCAGGGGTTGGACTAGATGACCTTTGGGTCCCTCCCAACTCTACGATTCTATGAAATAATAGCGACCAACGGAGGCCAATAGTGAAATTCAAGGGCTGGGATTGAAAGAGTTGCTCAGACTCACACAAGAGGTCAATACTTCTTTGACGCCTATAGCACAACCTGCTTTTGAAACTTTCCTCAATTTCAAAAGCAGTTTGTTGTGCAGTCCCTTTTTTGGAGGCGGGGAAGCTAAATGAGGAAAAACAAATCTAAATTCTCTGTCTCTCTCACATCCACCTACCCACCCAAACTTTGGCTCACTGAATTGAGCTTTTGTGGTTCTTCGGATCCTGCCTGTTGACTTATTGCAACAGCAGCAAAAATTGCCAAAAAGCATTGTGACTCAGTCACTAGTTGTGGAAAATGATTATAATATTTGCACACGTTAACTGAAACGCTGCCATATACACCAACAGAGGTTGGCGTGCCACATAAGAAATTTTTAGCATCAGTGTTCTGTGAGTTTTCAAAGGACAAGTCAAGCGTACTTGTAAAACTTCAAGTCCTTCCCCAAAAACCACTCCACAGCCGGTGGGCTGCTGCAGCCTCTTCTCAAACTAAGGCGGCTCTTCCTGATGAATTGAGGTGAAGGCCAAGCTATGGGGAGAGTTTGTTCCTGGAGGGCTGTGCTTCCCCATGCTCTCAACGTGCGAGCTATGTGTGGAATGCTGCAAAATAAGGCAGCCTAAGATATTTAAACCCATATTTTATTTCTCGTATAAATGTTTACTTCTCAGCATGGCCTTAAAACAAACAAAACCGGGATCTAGTAGGTGCTCAATCATGTTCCCTGGCTCCTGATGACTTCGGTGCAGGACTCCCTTGGTTGCTGAGTCGTCTGTATCAATGGTTCTCAAACTTCTTTCTCCCACGGTTCACTTCGATACTTCGAGACTATGTAGGAAACTATTAGTTCTATATATTAGAACACACACCCGCTTCCGTTTATGGATTAAACATCATGGGTATGGGTGGGTACCAGCATCACTGTCAAAACCAGGGGACTTACTTGGAAAATCACAGTCTCACGCTCCATTGTAATGAGAGAATCAATAATGTGTCAGATCAAATACAGATACTCAAAGACTTTCCATACACCATCTGCATGGAGCCACAGGACCACCACGGTCCACAAATCAGAGTTTGAAAACTTCTGTGTTCTACATGAAAAAAGCCACAAAAAAAGCACTCACACAGACAAATGACACACAGAGATGATTAAGAAATGTCCTGCTTACTAATCTGAAAAGTGTTATACCCCACCCTTAAGAAGCACTCAGTAATGTTCATCCCTTCTTAAACTCCACCTTCAGTGAGTTGTTAAAAAGGGAGGCTGTCAACAGTTTGCTGTCTAGATTCTGAAACTTAGGTCTGGGCCTCCAGGAGAGATGTGTGGGTTCTAGAACTCGGGGAGTGAACATCTATCAGTTGTGGGGAGTCCCCCTGCCCCTGACTTCAGCTCTGGGCACAGACCCTGCAAAAGAAGCCGTTTCATTCATGTCCTTCAGAAGAAACGCCTGCCACTCAGCTGAGCACAAGCAGTGCAGGAGAAAGGGAAGAGTCAATGCTGAAGTTATGTTTAATACCCAACTACCCCACAGATGGCCATACACAGCTGCAGGAAGTGCCGCAGGAATTGCACTCTTACCCTACAATAGGGTTTGCAAGGTCCTGTCCCAATGAATTCAGTGAATTCAGAATGGGAACAAAAGTTCAAGGCATTTGAGAAATATTGGTTCAAGACTCTGTATGATCCCCATAAGGGGCTGATTACTCTCTTAAGGTGGGTCATACTACTGGTCCATGCAGCCCAGCAGTCTCCTCTGACTAGCAGTGGCCCTCCAAGATATCAGACTGGGGTCTCTCTCAACCCTGCTGCTACCTGACCCTTCTAAGTGGAGATACCAGGGCTTGATCCAGGGATCCTCTGCTTGCACAGCGCGTACACACACACACACACACACAAAAAAAAAAAAACCACCACTGAGCTATGGGACCTGACTGGATTACAAAATCTTTCTGCCATCTTGAAGAAGGGTTCTCAAAGTTGGAAAAAAAGTTGAAACCACTTGAATAACCTGATTGGCAGACCTGCAAACTTCAGAACAAATAAAAGTGGTTTTTATTTACACTATGTTGTAAATATGATTGCAACTGCAGACTTGTCAACCCTGTCTCGGTTGCTATTTCCTGTACAGAATGACAAAAGTGTCCATTAGGGAGAATAATGACGGCCCCAGAGCATTTAAAAAATGGTTCGAAATTAGTGTGACATCCATCAGAACACTTAGCCTTTAAATGCCTTCATTATTTATGGAAGAGAACTGTAATAGCTTGAACACAATGCCTTTTAGACAAGGTTGGTAAAACTTCACGAGAGGTTACATCATCCATATGTTAAGGGCGGGCAGCAGAGAGGTTGGAAGTATCAAAGAAAACTATTTATCCAGCAGCAGAGCTGGCTGGTCCAGGGCAAAGGGGAAAGAGAAAAGGAAAGAAGCTTTGAATGGTGCTCATGACTCCAGAGAACTTGACATTCATGCTTTTATGAAATTTTATTTTCAAATTTTCGTGAGCCAAAAATGAATTCTGAATCCCAACTATCTCGGCACACCCACGGTAACAACAGATCCATCTATTTACAGTGGAACCTCGGGTTACATACGCTTCAGGTTACATACGTTTCAGGTTACAGACTCCGCTAACCCAGAAATAGTGCTTCAGGTTAAGAACTTTGCTTCAGGATGAGAACAGAAATCGTGCTCTGGCGGCGCGGCAGCAGCAGGAGGCCCCATTAGCTAAAGTGGTGCTTCAGGTTAAGAACAGTTTTAGGTTAAGAACGGACCTCCGGAACGAATTAAGTACTTAACCCAAGGTACCACTGTATTTATCTATCTACAGTATGATCACTTGTCTGAACGAATGGTTCTTAACCATTACTGGAAGGATGAGAATCAGCATATTAAAATCAGGAGTTTGGTAATCAAGTCCTATTGTGAATATATTCCATTCACTATTAAAAGCAAACACACGTTTAAAAAAAACAAAAAAAAATACCAAACTACCCCTGGCATCACCCATTTCGTCTGATTTCCAGAAGTGTTTTTGCAATTCTCATCGCCTGGCTGCTAAAGTTACCGACATAAACCAAGAGGGAATTTACAACGGTTAACACCGTAATCATTCATGACTAACACTAACCCTTTTTTGGTCTCTGATGAATACCATAGAGAAAAGGACAATAAAAAGCACACACAAGTTTTAAAAGAAACCAAAATTCAGCAATAGAAAGTGACAGGCAATCAATCTGGAGGGAATAGTGCAGTTATTTTAATCAATTCTGCAAGTGCCTTTTTGACACAGGAGCTTCCTTCCTCCTACTGAAAGGGAGAGAGACAGGAAGCACATGCGCTTGCCTCCCTCTCGCGCTTTATACCAGACCTCTGGCTTTTGCACTTCTTTTCCCCATCCGCACCCAAAGAGGTGTGGACCGTGACATCATGCAAAAATCTTGATGGCCTGCCTGAGTGTGTTAAGAGGCGAGGAGGAGAAGGTGTCTTCTCCTTCCTGCTGCACAACATAGAATTGCCTTGCATCAAGCCAGGACCAACTGCTTGCATTGCAAAAGTAACTCGCCCCAAGATGAAAACTGTATGCTATATAGCAAGGGTAGCTAAATTCTTTTTTTGTGTGTATGCACCATATTCACCCTCCAGGAGCGATATATTAGTAGTGCATGTGGATAACCTACTTTTTCTTAAACAAAAATATTTCCAAATGTATAAGAAAATTGTCCAGTAGCACCTTAGAGACCAACTAAGTTTGTCCTGGGTACAGTGGTGCCTCGCAAGACGAAAAGAATCCGTTCCGCGAGTCTCTTCGTCTTGCGGTTTTTTCGTCTTGCGAAGCAAGCCCATTAGCGGCTTAGCGGATCAGCTGATAAGCGGCTTAGCGATCAGCTGTTAAGTGGCTTAGCGGATCAGCTGATAAGTGGCTTAGCGGATCAGCTGATAAGCGGCTTAGCGGCTTTGGAAAAGGGGGGGGAACCCTGCAGGAACTCGCAAGACATTTTCGTCTTGCGAAGCAAGCCCATAGGAAATTTGTTTTGCGAAGCACCTCCAAAACGGAAAACCCTTTCGTCTAGCGGGTTTTCCATCTTGCGAGGCATTCGTCTTGCGGGGCACCACTATATAAGCTTTCGTGTATCTGAAGAAGTGTGCATGCACACGAAACCTTATACCAAAAACAAACTTAGTAGTCTCTAAGGTGCTACTGGACAATTTTTTTTGGTGTTTTTAATATATTTCGACTGTGTCAGACCAACACGGCTACCTACCTGAATCTAAAAATATTTCCAGTCTCTGCAGGAGTAGACACAGAAGAAGCAGGAGGCTGTTGTCTCACACTTGATACCCATGTTGGATTGCCAACACCTGAGGTCCAATGTCTCCTGGTGATGCCCACTGCTGCATGCTAGAAGCAAGCCTACCCTAGAAGCACCCACCCCCAAGCCACCCCTTGAACAAAGCAAGGAGTTATCAGAGTTGTTCCTGCTACTCAACTTTTCTCCAAAACACTGTGTCCCCGGCACCCATGGCAAAACAAGACACCCCCTTCTCCAACAATTCACCACCAGGTTCTAAACTGCTCACACAACTCAACCCCTCTGCCTGCTAAAAGCAACACAGTTTTTAGTATTTAGAACACTCAGTTTGGTTAACTGTGTATACCTTGTAAATGGGTTCTTCAAATTTACACGAAGAGCCATTTTATTCTACAAGAAGCACTTTGTGATGGAATAAATTATTCCAGAACACTTATTTCAGAGTGACTGCAATCAGAGCTAGTATGAAGTTCCCGAAACACATATGTGAAGGGAAACTTGCATTGAGGAAAATACCATAAACTCCCCAAGTGTCCAACTCCCACAAAAGTATGTTAATTAAGTTTTCAACTCAATTACATTTTATGACTCAAGTAGCTCACCAGCTTCGCAGTTGCCAAACACATTCTGAAATGCTCCACAGGAGAAAAAAACTTAAACTAATAAGAGCCTGCTTTGTCCCAATACAATGCAGGCAGATCTATTTTTAATTTGGAAGGCAATCAAAATAAGGTGCTGCTGCACTGCTCACTTAAGATTCTACTAGTTAAAATTCTGCATCTTATTTTAACTTTAAGAAAGCATCATAAACTTTAAAAGCACAACTGCTATAAGGAGGGCTGCGTTAGTCGTGATGAAAAAATCTGAATTAGTAGACCAGCACTTTTAAGACTGAGAAGATGCCACGGGAAAAGCCTGTGCACCCTCCTTCACTGGGAGCTAGAGTGGCCTGCCAGAAAGAGCACTGGGCCAGTGGAACATTTGCAACCCAGCTTCCTCAGTCTTCAAAGAGGGATCTGCCCTGGAAAATCCACAGTACAAACCCCAGAGTTATCAAGCAGAGTCCTTTAAGCAGTACGTACTTGGCTGCAATTTACAAATGAGCTAAGCCACATTAATCGGCTTCCAGACTCATTTATTTAGAAGATCTATATCTCATTTTCCAGTATGTGTGCAATGTGGCTTGCAACAATAAACAATTAAACTAGAGAACCAACAGCTTTAATCATAAAAGAAAATGCCGGCCACTTAAGACAAATCAATGTCGGGGGGGGGGAATCAAATGCCCCCAACGAAAAAGGTTTTGTACTCCTGGGAACACGCAAAATGATTCTTCAAGTTTAAGTGAGATTGTTCCATGGTTTTCAGTGTCATGTGCAAAAATCTGCTCCAGTTCCAGTACTCCAGCTACACACATCCTGTATTCTGGAATTTCATATCCATCTTCACAATAAATCTTGCAAAGGCTTGGGCTTTCCAGGCCACACCATCATTTGTTCCTGGACATGTATTAGAAAAAAACATCTGGGCAGTAATCATAGTGACACTATAATTTTGTTAACTAGATCCTGAAAATGTGATTTCCCTTTCCTGGAAGATCATCAGTGTTTAATCCTTAAGTAAATACTCGCTGTTTAGCAGGGACTTCCGAAAAGCCTAGGAAAAAAGCTTCATCCACTGAGGTGGTTGATATAACTTCACCTTGACAGAAATTTCCCCCCTTGGTAGCAAGCAGGAGGAGTCCGTTCTGAAGCTGTTGCCACTAGCCATCTCGCAGACATAACTCGGAAACACCATCTCTGCCAAACCATATACGGTAAAACAAACAACTTTCCCATGATTCCCAAGGTTCTGCGTCATATTCCATAAAGATTGTTCTAGGTGCCACAGAACCTTTTGCTGCGTTTGCTGCTATGGAAGGAATGTATTATGGGAGGTGCTATCATAGACAAAATTCAATGTCAACAGATGCCCAAGAAGATTCCAGGTTATCATCTATACAGAATTGGAGAAGCAACCAGAATGTTACTTAAGTACTTGTTTTTATGTTCCAGAAGTAAAGGAAAAGGGCCCCCTGATGATTAGGTCCAGTTGTGGCCGACTCTGGGGTTGCGGCGCTCATCTCGCTTTACTGGCCGAGGGAGCCGGCGTACAGCTTCCGGGTTATGTGGCCAGCATGACTAAGCTGCTTCTGGCGAAACCAGAGCAGTGCACGGAAACGCCGTTTACCTTCCCGCCGGAGCGGTACCTATTTATCTACTTGCACTTTGACGTGCTTTCGAACTGCTAGGTTGGCAGGAGCAGGGACCGAGCAACGGGAGCTCACCCCGTCGCGGGGATTCGAACCACCAACCTTCTGATCGGCAAGTCCTAGGCTCTGTGGTTTAACCCACAGGGGTAGCTACACACAAAAAGACTGGCCTTGTTCCTCAACAATTTAGAAGTCATAAAAATATGAGAGCGCTAAAATGTGTTCATTCATGAAAAACAAATAAACACAAACCTATTGAATCTTGAAATTAATATTGTTAAGATTAATGTTTTCCCTAATGTATAATATAGCTTGCTTAGGAAAGTAAGAGTACCTTGTAAGCCTTATTTGTGCCCATGCCCAGAAAGAATGTGGTATTTTATGAACCTCCCTTGACACTGGGAATTAAGTAGGCAGCCTGTCCCCTGCTGTTCTTCCATATTTGTGCATTTAATTCTTGAAAGCAGGCATTTTACTGATTTATTTATTTATCTATTTCAGTCGCTATGATTGCCTTCCGGCAAATAAGAATTAGGCATTGTAATCTTAAAACAACTGATTTAATTCTGTTACACTGTATTTTACCTGGTTGGTAGTTACACAACTAATCTGTGTGTCTAAAAGGACTTAGGGCCCACTTCTGAAACCGAGTTACAAAGAAAACAAATATGTGCTTGCACGTTTTTTCACCATATTCTTCTGTATGTGGCCCCAAAAGGCTGCTGAAAGTCACAGAGTCAGCAGCTGTGGTCTAGGATGACAGGATATTCTTATCTGGTGCAAAGCAGCTTCTGACATTACGGTACTTTGGATCCAAAATGACTGAATGTGGAGTTCTATTTCTGCCATTTCCTGGCTGTCCTTTCCCTCCAAAAGTCACCCCTGAAGGTCAGGGGATACCCTACCAAATTGTGAGTGATACAGCACAACTATATGGGAATATTGGGTTGTACCCCCCCACCCCTTAAAGGCAGAAATTCCTTCGGCTCACTAAGGGCACTATTTAAACCCAAGGCAATGACACTTTTAAATACAATTTGCTTCAATTACAGTGCACTGTGCACTCACATCTTAATATCTACAGCTACGGATACATTTTCTCGTTTCTTAATGAAGGCTGAGATTCTTCGATTACCAAACAGACGCCTACAGAATATACCAAAACGCTTTGGGGGTGAAGGACCTGCACTTTCCCATTTTTGCTTTGTATTCACATTGCAAAATAATTTTTCTCTTCTGAATAATAATGTAAAAAGCCCACTAAAATGTTTGCCAAACATTAGAAGAAGGACGACCAAGCTGAGCTTCCTGAAGCAGAAACGCTAAACTGAAGACAGCAAATGAAAGAGACCTTTTGCTTTGAAACCTGACAACAAAGACTCCGGAAAGATAAAGACTCTTTCGGGCACAGTCTTTCCTTCCCTTGCAACTGACGTTTTAAAATTCAAAACACCAAGAAATCACAAGTCACTTAAATGGTGTTTTTCAAACAACTGAGATAAATATTGTATAAACTGCGCCAACGGGGTAGAAGAGAATTGCATAAACGTCGGCAGCTGAGCAAGATTTGTAGTCCACAGCTGTGAGCAGGAAAGGTGGCAGAAGGGAAAAGAAGCAGAGAGCCGCTTAAAAATAAACATGGGACTCAAGATGCTCCCCACACGCCACATCTTCCACTCTGACTCTCCCAGTTCCCAGAACTTATGCAACTAGATGTATTCAGACTTAAAAAACCTTATTTTCCTCTGCAACCAGGGATAAAGGGGGCTGCAAGCTCAATTCTCCATGTATCACTCATATCATCTAGGACTGGGGTGTCGTAACTTGGACTGGTCCACAGACATGACATGACATGGCAGAAGTACTGTTTTGGGGGGGCAGGGGGCAGACAGGAGTAGATGACTCCCTGGTCCTGGTAACTGTGCCCCTGAAGGACCAGGTGCGCAGCCTGGGAGTCATTTTGGACTCACAGCTGTCCATGGAGGCGCAGGTCAATTCTGTGTCCAGGACAGCTGTCTACCAGCTCCATCTGGTATGCAGGATGAGACCCCCCCCCTGCCCGCAGACTGTCTCACCAGAGTGGTGCATGCTCTAGTTATCTCCCACTTGGTCTACTGCAACGCGCTCTACGTGGGGCTACCTTTGAAGGTGACTCAAAAACTGCAATTAATCCAGAATGCGGCAGCTAGACTGGTGACTGGGAGTGGTCGCTGAGACCATATAACACCAGTCCTGAAAGACCTACATTGGCTCCCAGTTCGTTTCCGAGCACAATTCAAAGTTTTGGTGCTAACCTATAAAGCCCTAAACGGCCTTGGTCCAGTATACCTGAATGACCGTCTCCACCCCCATCGTTCAGCCCGGACACTGAGGTCCAGCGCCGAGGGCCTTCTGGTAGTTCCCTCCCTGCAAGAAGTGAGGTTACAGGGAACCAGGCAGAGGGCCTTCTCGGTAGTGGTACCCGCCCTGTGGAATGCCCTCCCATCAGATGTCAAGCAACTATCATACTTTTAGAAGGCATCTGAAGGCAACCCTGTTTAGGGAAGTTTTTAATGTTTGATGTTTTATCATGTTTTTAATATTCTGTTGGGAGCCACCCAGAGTGGCAGGGGAAACCCAGCCAGATGGGCGGGGTATAAATATATTGCTGTTTTGTTTTGTGGTGGTGGTGTACGGAATGCTTTAGTGTGTCTCCCTACAAAGAGCTGTTGGATCATTTGTGGACAAGTCCTGAAAGGCTTCTCTGCCTGAAAGCAGTTTTTACCTGAAAGCAGAGGAAACTGAGCTGGAGGCGACTTACCAGCCAGATCCAACTCTGTGCTAAGAGCCTATATCATGAAGGATAAAGTGAAGTAAATAGCTTTAAAAACTACTGTAGCCAAAAGCCCAGTCTGCAGCACCTGACTTTTCTAATCTCCCATGCCTTCAAAGGATGCCTCCAATTTGAACTTATTTCATTTTAAGATGTCTCTTGCATGCACCAGTTTCCCCCCTAGACAAAATCGCAATGTCTGCCAAAGTACTGTTTAGACAACACAAGCTTATTTACCCTTTTCTAAAAAGGGTGCTAGAAAGAATTCCTACAATTCACATGGTCCTGTTACATTTCATCTTTTAACTCTTTTCCAGCTTCTTGTCCCACATTCAAAAGGGCTTATTAACCTGTATCCATAAAAATCAAGTTAACATCGGAGACAAAAGAGTTATCATCTTCTCATGCCTCGCTGGCCAGTTTTCAGAGGCATCTAACTTGCCAGCAGAACAGATGTGGTCCATGGTCTGATTCTGCAGTGATGGTCTTACTGACTACAGGTGAGCAAGCCAGGATGCAGCAACACACCTGAGAGACAGCTCAGCACATTAATTAGCAAAGAATGTCCACGGTGCGCCAAAAGCCCCCTGCTTCAACTCTCATTATTACTATTCATTAAATTCATATTCCGCCCTTTATCTGAAGATCTCAGGGAGGTTCACAAGATAAAAATACAGGATAAAAGCATGAATAAATAGTTAAAAAAATAATGCCCCCCTCCTACAAACACATTTAAAAGGCTGTAGAATATTAATCAGCCCGAGGCCTGGTTGAAGAGGAAAGTTTTCGCATGCCTAAAGATGTACAATGAAGGCGCCAGGCGAACTTTCCTGGGGAGAGCACTGCACAAACAAGGAGCCACTGCAGAAAAGGCTCGTTCTTGGGCTGCCACCCTCCAGACCTCTCGTGATGATCACAGAGTCTGGTCGGCTTATCTGGGGAGAGACAGTCCTTAAGGTATTGCAGTCCCGAGCCCAAATTTACCAGTTCCCCATTATGGATACAGTCATACCTTGGGTTGAAGTAGTTTCGGGATGAGTATTTTCGGGTTGCGCTCCGCAGCGACCCAGAAGTAACAGAGCGCGTTACTTCCGGGTTTCGCCGCTCGCGCAGATGGTCAAAATGACATGCGCGGAAGCAGCGAATCGCGACCCGCGGACACGGGCAGACACGGGTTGCGTTCGCTTCAGGATGTGAACGGGGCTCCAGAACGGAGCCTGTTCGCATCCAGAGGTACCACTGTACAGGATATATGGATCACAGCCGAGTGGAAAAGCGCATGGCCTGCCGACAGAATGTCCTGGATTCAAGGTCTGTCATCTCCAGTTAAACAGGACCACAGAGCAGATGATGGGAAAGAGACGTCTGCTTGAGGGCCACTGCCTGTCGCCATAAGGAACTCTGAGCTAGGTGGATAAATGCAACCTTATCCAAGGCAGCTCCCTTTGTTCCCAGCTAATACTACCTACCTTACAGGGCATCTTGTAGGGAACATTAAGATAATGAGCGATAAATGAGCAAAATGCCTGAAATATTTGGAAAGTGCTATATAAATGTCAAGCATTATCACCTTCTCCTGCAGCAAGTTTTAGAACGCAAAACAGCACAGATATTAGCAAGGACATCAGCATGAGAATAAAGTTAGCCCATGCTTATTCTTGAAATACAAAGGTAGAACTCATTGCAACAGCAGACCTGGTGCAACTTCAATAGGCTGCTGGGGGAAACCCCCAACCCCAAACTCTTGCCCTTAAAAAAACCAAACCAGATTAAAACCAGTACTGGCACCAAGTCCTTGAGATCAGTTTTCTAAGAACTGCTATGTTTACAGAGTTCTGTGGACAATCCAACATTTCTGACCGACACCCACAGTGAAATTGCAACAGTTTATTTTAAAGGAAATGTGTTGAGGAATTCGCACAACAAAGCTTAGGAAAGTCAACAAATAGATGGAACGCAACAGTCAGAGGAGAAGGCACTGGCACAGGGTATTGCAATCCTCTTGTGGGTTTCATTAAAACTTTTATTTACTCTAACGTAACTTGCCATGCAATCTCCTCTGAAGTGAGAGCTCAGAATCTGAACAGGAGACCTGCAGGGCAGACAGACACACATTCTCAAGCAGCTTAGCCGTCAACAGCATGCAGGAGAGTTTGTTTGCAGAGATTTGCCGGCAGCCCCCCCACCTACCCACCCAAAGGAAGATATCAAGATTTCATCACCCGATGAGAACATGTGTGTGCAAATGCTGGCTTTTAAACCAGTATATTGATTGCCTGTGGGGAGAGAGAAATGTAAGCTCCCAGCTTATCACCACGGCTTTGAATCATTTCCAGGGAAGATTTTCTCCACATGGAAGCACTGAACAAAGGCCAGCACTTAAGATGGCGCATACTTCAACCGCCTGTGAGAAAGGGGATGCCTCATCAGTGAGAAAAGTCTCGGCCTGTGAAAGCATTTCCAGAGCAAGGGCCCAGATGGGAAAAATACGTAGCAATAGTCTCTGAGCAATGGCAGAGTGCATTGCCAGGAAGTAACAACAGCCCAGCTCCTTATGACTGGTATAAGGCAGCAATGGTGGGGCATAGAGAGACAGATAGCTCTGCAATGCAGCATGTATTATTACTATTAATAATAATAATAAAATTATTTATTTTATTATTATTTTAATTACAGTGGTACCTCAGGCTACATACGCTTCAGGTTACAGACTCTGCTAACCCAGAAATAGTGCTTCAGGTTAAGAACTTTGCTTTAGGATGAGAACAGAAATTGTGCTCCGGCGGCACAGCAGCAGCAGGAGGCCCCATTAGTTAAAAGTGGTGCTTCAGGTTAAGAACAGTTTCAGGTTAAGAACGGACCTCCAGAACGAATTAAGTAGTTAACCTGAGGTACCACTGTATCAATAATAAGGAAATAAATGCATCACCCTTCACCCAAGGATCGCAGGGTGATTTACAGCACAAAAACACCAAAGCATATAGCATAACAAGAAACAAAATAGCAACAGCCCACCCACCCACAGCTTAAAAGGCTATAAATTGTTTAATAAGCCAAAGGCCTGGGAGAAGAGGAATGTTGTCACCTGGTGCCTAAAGTTATGTAATGGCTTGCATATATACAATGAAATAAACAAACATCCAACTTTCAGAAGACTTTTAGTACTCTCCCCATTTTTCTTCCCAGTTTACGTATTTTATTTTGGTTTTGCTGTTATTTATTGCATTTATTAGCAACCCTTCATCAACGAAGATCCCAGGGTGGCATCATGTAGTAATTGAAAGGACACCATGGTCATATAGTACAAAACACAATTCATTAAAATAACTAAATTAGAATCACGTTGAAACTTTGCTATGAATTGCTATTATTTAGGAGGTTGTGCACAAGGAAATGCAGCAGGGACAAGTTACTGACAAACTGTCCCTGCTTTGCCCCTCACTTTTCTACCTCCACACAGATCTCTCAGCCTGAGCTTCAAATCTGCAATATAGGGGCAATACCACCAGCCCGCATCACAAGGGTGTTGAAGATTTGAGTTAAAATTAGGAATGCTTGAGGAATTCAGTCTTTGCAAATGCCAATAAAAAAATGACCTGATCGCAGATCGGAAATAGCTATTGCCTGATTTTGCACTTTCCTGAATTTTGCAACAAAAGCTCTTGGCAATTAAATACATTATGCTAGGGTTGCTGTTGTTGTTAAATGTATACAGTATATACTCAGATAAAAGTAGGAATGGAACGGAATTATGTAAAAGTGAGAAAGATCAGAATAACACAGACTGGGCTATCTCTAGCTAATTCAGACGACACATTCTGGATAGGGGTGTTTCTCAGCACCACTGAAAGATTTCGTGGATGAATGGCACTCAGCAGCTCTAGCACTCATGCCATGCCCAGAGAAGGCACAACCAAATGGATAAACTCAGAAAAAAGATAACAGTACCATTTGGAAGAAAGCTCTCAATTCCAGATTATGTTTTATACTTGGCCGGGGGCGAGCTGCAGTAAGATCAGAGAGCTAAAACTCTTTTATTAGAACCAGTTTGGAGCAGGGGAGGGAAATCACTGAAAAGTATGGAAGGAGTGTGTGGAATTTGCCTTCTGTATAAGCACACACACAGAGGTCAACTGAAGAGTACCAGTTCCCTTCCGGCAAAGGCTGTTCCACACTTGGCTTGGTGGGGAGGGCAGACGTGCCGCTGTGCCCACACATTTAGCACAATGGCTCCACAGAGACACCTGCTGCCCACGCAGGGGAAGGGGAGGAGTGGCACGCAAAATTATACGTGGCACTTTCTGGAAAAGGGGTGGGCAGGACACATTTATGGCTGCAGGATGACACACAGCTACAAATGATGGCCCCGTCTCTCAGAACCGACCAGATGACAGATTTGTTTAGGACTGCACTTATCTTGGCCCTCCTCTTCCTTTCCAAAGGAAATCCAGAAGGGGCTATCAATAAAACACGCAAAGGAAAAATGAAACCATACTGTTAAACCTCAATATTTCAAAAGAAGAACAAGGATCTGGTGGGCTTCTTCAGAGAGATCGTTCCTCAACTGGGGTGCTACTACCAAGGCAACCCTACCGCAGACACCAAAAAACTTTAGATCTTAGGTAGGTGGAATGGGGAGCAGGACTTCTCCCATTAAAGCGGGGTTTGGTGGAGTACATGTTGCAGAAAAACTGTTAGGAATGTGAGCTCTCCTTTTGAGCAGGAACTGGGACCGATTCTCCAAAGCTGTGTGAGCTGCAAGCCCATGAAAGAATAAGGTGAAAACATCAGCCTTTAGGGTTGTCAGGTAGTATAAAAGTCTAGGGGGCAGCTGCTTGCAGCCTCTGCTTGATGAACTTAGCTTTTAAACCTTCTACACAGATTCTGGATTCAATGCAAACGGAAGACAGAATTGGCTGTCTTTGTTAGCAGTGCAGATGAACATTACCCAGGGCCCTGTCTAACACAGCTGTTCTCAAACTTTTTTCTCTGGGCCACACTCTCAGAATAAAAATTTGCTCGTGCCACCCCAGTTTTTTTATTGATAAGAAGTACATTGGAAAACAAAAAGAAGCAACTCCCAGCAGCGCTTGATTTATAAATCAGAGCACAACTATTTCATAATATGATCAAGAGACATCCAGAAAATATAAAACATAAGAACAGGAAGCATTACCAAAATGTAATATTGATTGTCCTTGAATCTTCCTGCTGCACTTGCCATCATCTCCTGCTACGTCAGTGTGACATGCCGTACTCTTTGAGAACCACTGGCCTAACTTGAAAGAGCTGTGGATTGGACACTGAAAATTCCTACTGTCCAGTTTTATAATCAACCATTAGTACAAAAGAGGGGCGGGGGAGTTAAAATTTGTGAACTAATGAAAGCATTAAGACCAAATTCCATCTTCTGAACCCAAGAATCAATCAATTTATGCTAGGCCAGTATTTCCTACTCCGACTGGGAGATGCTTCCCAGAGTTTCAGACAGAGGGCCTTCCCGTCATCTGAGACTTGGCCCTTTTTTCAATCTCAGGGGCTGAACCTCGGGTCTTTATTTTATTTATTAAAGTATCTATATGCCACCATCTCATGAAATATCAGGGTGGTGCACAGCAATGCGTATATAATAAAACTTAAGATCTTCCGCACACAAATATATGTACTCTGCAACTAAACTAAGTTTCCTTCTTGATCCTACAAAGAATTGTTTAAACGCTGTTAGCCACCCCAGGTTAGTGGGAGTTATATAAATTCAAATTAAATAAAATGTACATTGCAGTTTAATTCAAGAATATTTGGAAACACTTCTCTCTCTTGAAACACTGAGTCATTATACAAGAGTTACTTAGTAAGCCGACATCCACATCCTCAAGAATGACTGCAATTTATTTTTCTTAAACGTTAACTAACATTCCTGGCTTGAATATTATCCATCCTTGATCTGATACTTCCCAGACACTTCATTGATATTATGTCCTCTTAACAGGACTTCACGCACTTAATTCCACTTTTGGCAACTCCTAGTGGAAAGTTTCAACAAGAGTTATACTGAAAAGTGCAGAGACAAGTCTCATATGCCTCTCAGAAAAGCACCTCCATCCAACCCTCTCCAGCGCCACTAAACAAAGGCTGGACTTAATATATTCATTCGTCTCTTCCGAGAGCTTCACACTTATCCATAGGCCTTCTTTATTGGTCTGAAGGCCATCTGCTCTGGAAGCCCCAACATATTTAATAAACTTCATTTGTTTATTCATTTAAAAGATTTTTAAAGCTCATCTTTCACAACACACTGCCCTCACAAGGTGACCTACAAGGCTCAAGCATAGGAAGATACTACTACAAAACACACACGGACAGTTGCACAATTCAGACAAGAGCAGACTTGAATAAATTTGCCATCAGAATTTTTGTTTCATAAAACCCAGCAGGGATGAGGCCATACATGTCCCCCTGGGAAGCGGATTCCAAAGGTGTGGGACAACCACTGAGGACCTGCCAACCTAAAAGCGTTCAGTGGCAAGGGCACTTATCTCAATGCTCAGACAGGATCAGGCAAGTGTAGGTGGTCCCAACCCATTTAGGGCTTTAAAGACCCAAGTTGGCACCTTGACTTGGGCTCAGAAATGAGCATGCTGCCAAATGAAAGTGACACAGTGTACATGAAATGAGCTGAACACCAGCTCTCACAAGCAACTGTGTTCTGAACCAGTTGCTGTTCCTGAACAGCCTTTAAGGGTGACCCCATGGAGAGCACACTGAAATAATCAAACCTGGACATAACCACGTCATGCACCACTGTGCCAGAGTCTTCCTTCTCTAGTTAGGGTCCCAGCTGTCAAACTGGCCCTCCTAGTAATGCCATCTGTGCCTCCACGGGCAGCAGAGAACCCAGGAGTGCTCCCGGACTGCGTATCTGGCCTTTCAGGGGAAGAGTGATCCCATCCAGACAGATCTAAACCTCCTTCCAGATTAGCAGGCCTTCCGAATGGAGTACAGTATTTCTGTTTTCTGCAGATTAAGTTTCAGCTTGTTAGCCCCTCAACTAGCAACTACCTTGATTTCTATTGAGGAGCAGCACTTTCTGCCACACGCATCCAGCAAACAAAGCCACCACCCACACCCAATGTTCTAGGGCAGCTTTAAAGCCTCAGCCCATTAAGGAGATTCCCAGGTTGCTTCTTTATCTCTCATTCTAACACAGCATTAAGCATTCCACAAATTGCTATTCTGCAAGCGCTCAGCTGAGACCAGGTTAGTGTGCAGCAAGTGGAGTATAAGGGAATTCCTAGAACTTCAGATAAATCTTGCTGCAGACCGCAGAACGGATGGAAGCAGAAACTGTACCTGAACAAAATGAAACCCAGTGATTCAACAGCTGCACGTCTCACATCATCATTGACATCACTCACCTAATAAAAAAGGGAAAAAACAGCAAAAGGTCAGGGCAAAATACCTAAAGCGTACAGAAATATCTAGAAGGTACTAATGCATTTTTTTCCAGAGATGTGCAGATGGATTTAAAATGGACCACAGCCATCAAATGACTAGTATCATTAGACCATGACATTCATCTGCTGGAATAGGTAAAAGGTAAAGGACCCATGACAGGTTAAGTCCAGTCAAAGGCGACTATGGGGTTGTGGCGCTCATTTCGCTTTCAGGATAAGGGAGACGGCATTTGTCTAGTCAGCTTTCTGGGTCATGTAGCCAGCATGACTAAACTGCTTCTGGCGCAACAGAACACTGTGACGGAAGCCAGAGCACACAGAAACGCCGTTTACCTTCCCACCACAGCTGTACCTATTTATCTACTTGCACTGGCATGCTTTCGAATTGCTAGGTTGGCAGGAGCTGGGACAGAGCAACGGGAGCTCACCCTGTCACCAGGATTCGAACCGCCAACCTTCTGATCGGCAAGCCCAAGAGGCTCAGTTATTCTCAAAGTGGACCCATTCAAAGTACAGTCTGCTCCAGAGCCAGCTATACTTACAGCAACATGCAACAGACGTCTGATTGCCTTGTTGTTTCCTGAGCCACAGTAAGCCATTGCAACAGTATACATCCCTGAACGGCGGAGGATCGGATCCTGGAAGAAGTAGAGCACTTTAACATTTAAAGTGTTTCATACCGGGGGGGGGGGTGGGGAATCAAAGGAGAAAGACTCTGAATTCCTGAGCTAGATGAACCACCGGAGTGACAGCTTCCTGTGAGCTCACTTTCCAACTCTATTTTTTAAAAGTTGTGGTGCGATGCATTACTGTTGGAAAGTGGCTTCTTTTAAAAATACCAACACTGATTTTCCATTAAAACTGATACCTAGGACTTACAGGAAAAACCTAAATTCCAGCTGAAATATGATTCATGACCAGCAAATCTTAAATTTATCAAAAGCTGACCAAACTACTACTAGAAAACCAGTCAGTTGAAGACTCCAGTCAGTATTCAGATTCTTGAGCAAACCAGCCTCCCCAGTCATTGCAGTCTTTTTATTTGCTTTTGGGTTCTGAGCATCTAGAACACACACTAAATAAATACTCAAGAACAATAGTATGAAGAGCTTAAGCCTTTAATGCTAATCAAAGCTAAAAACTGTATATTGTCTGTACTGCTCTGTGTGATGCTGCTTTAGATCAGAGGCAGGCAGAAGACAGGTGTCTGAGTAATTTCAAGTAGATCAGCAAGGATTTCTGACTCAGGTTTCTAGTAAAAACAAAGTAGATTTCACAAATCTCAGGTTTGCCCACCCCAGCTTAGAAGGCTGAAGAACACTACGTGCTTTACGTCTCAATCAACAGCCAAAAGATCTTCCAAAATTAATTCGTTCCATATTTAGCAGCTTTTTTCATTTAACTGTTGATAGAGTGAGCCAGAAAGCTTGCTGGTGGCTAACTAAGTCAGTAGATAAACTTTGGCAAGACACTATACTTCAACCTTAATGAAACATCCTATAATAACATGGGGCTTTGAAGAACCTCTGCCATAAAAAATGGTATTTACTCTAGTTCATTATGTATTAATTTTACCCAATTCCTGTCCTGGGAGGCAGGTTATTGGTTAGATGGTGGACTATTTTACACAAACACCCTAAAGTGCTAAAAGGCAAGTATTATTAAGATACCCTGAAGAAAAAAGGCTGGAGCGGAATGGGTCGTTTTGCAGGAAGAGCTACACTCACCTTATCTCTGCAGAGGCTCTCTATGAGGGCATCTGCCTCCTCCATTCTGCCATACATCACCAAGGCAATGCCAACTGCCAGGCCCCGCAAGATCTT
Source organism: Podarcis siculus (assembly GCA_034642415.1). Taxonomy (NCBI): domain Eukaryota; kingdom Metazoa; phylum Chordata; class Lepidosauria; order Squamata; family Lacertidae; genus Podarcis; species Podarcis siculus. Next base: position 1,971,747 of record JAXCMG010000046.1, on the reverse strand, counting down.
CTCATGCTGGGTTTCTTGGGCATATCCCACCATGTCCTCAATCGCCTGCGCATTTTTAGACCCAAGCATCACCAGCCCAAGAGCCAGCCCAGCTGCTTCACCTGTAAGGGGGAAAAGTCTTTAGTTTCTTCAACTAAAGACAGGAGCACAACAGGACTTCACCACTGCTTCCGCCTCCCGTCCTGAATAGAGTACACAGGATGATGGCTTGGCCTGCGGTGGGAGGCGTAGGTTTAAGACACACACTTGTGTCCACGGCAGTTGCTTACCTGTCACAGCATCATCTTGGTACAAGTTAGTTTTGAGAAGGTCATAGACATCCTGGCGGGCAGTCCCCATGGCAGCCAAACCAAGTCCCAGGCTGCCCCCATGTCGGACAATCTGCAATAAAAGTAAGAGAGATATTTCCTTTCTCTCCGTGACTCTACTTAAAACTTCTCAGGAGGGCTAGAAAGATCAGAACACAGTCCTCACTCTGGAAGTGAGACAGATAACCCATGAACTCATTCCACTTTCAACTCTCGGTAGTCATTTTTCTAGTCATTCTGTATTGCAGGGGGTTTGACTCGATGACCTGTGGGTCCCTTCCAACTCTCTGCAAAATTACATTTCCATTACAGTGGATGCTCACGTTGCAAACGTGATCCATGTGGGATGCACGTTCGCAACCCACAGCATTCGCAACCCGCGTCTGCGCGTGTTGCGATCGGTGCTTCTGTGCATGTGCGACCACCAAAACCCGGAAGTAACCCGTTCCAGTACTTCCGGGTTTTGGTGGTTCGCAACCCAAAAAAACGCAGCCTGAAGCATCTGTAACCCGAGGTATGACAGTGTCTTCCTTCCTTCACTGTGATGTAATTTTCAGCATTTGAAAAAGAAACACATTGTTGATTCTTCATGAGAGCCAACCACATTTTGCTTGCACCTTTTTTATTTATGGCCTTTATATACTACACTTCAATAATACTTCTGGGGCAGCTAATGTAATCATCAGCTAAGTGTTGAAAAGTCCCTAAGGCACTCAATCACTTGTGCAGGTGATTCACAGGAGACAATACTTACATCATTGCTGGCATTCTTCAGTTGGTTCAACAAATAGTCTATGATGTCACCACCATGATTGGCATGGATGAGTCCCAGGGCATAAAGCCCACCACCTTCCTGATAGGCAGACCCTGGGGACGTGTCTTTCGGCAGATACGTTGCCATTAACTGAAGAGCTTCCTTCTCATGACCCTGTAAATTCACAAGGAAAAAAGAGAGAACTATGAAGAGCTTTGATGCGTCAGCCCAAGGGTGGGCAGGTCCATCTTCTGCAGCCATTTTCTCCCAATGGGAACTAAGCTGAACTAATTTAGTATGGATTCAATACTATGAACTTAGCAGGCACATGCATCTTGCATGCACCCAGTGATGGACAAGCAGTTTGCATCCCTTTTTGAATGCACATTGAAGTGAAGGCACAAGACTGGGGGTTGATCATCGGGTGAGCTGCGCACAGGTGAGCTGCATGCAAGCTGCTGGCTAGCCCTGTGGAGCCTCCTTTTATTGAGAGAAATATGCAAACCAGGCAGATACATCTTGGCCTGTGACCTTTACACATCTTCGGTCCCGAGATCGTGGGGTGGTACAAAGTTATTTTGGCACCTGTTTCAACCGCGTCATTTCCCCCTTGCACAGTGTATGACGAAGGAGACAAAAGGTCTCAGGGACAAAGGTTACAGACAGGACACCGCAGACTACTGAGACCGCAAAAGGTCAAACAGAGGGAACGATGTTCAGACAGCTGTGGCTTGTCTGTGAGTATGCTACGCACCCCAGGGTCACGCGTGCAGGCAGACTGTGACTGCCTGCTGGTGGGGAGTGTGCTCCCTCCGGACACCACTGCCCACTCCGCGAAACCCCCCCCCCCCCACATGTAGTACACACACACACACACTGTAAGGAACATGCACTGAGTCCATTTTGTGTCCACAGTAAAATATAGACCAGTAAGAGAAGACTGCACTTGTAAATACTGTAGCTCAATGAAAGTGAAATTTAAAATTCTTATGTCTAAGAGTTTAATGTCACTGATAGTTGTGTAACATAAACCGGCAACAGGAGGACACATGCCACCTCTGTCTAAAAGCTGGGTCAGAACCTGCAATGTAAACAGGAGGGCCTCAATATATCCTGAAGATGACAAGCCAACCAACACCTCAGATGTTATCAAAAACACTGTGATACATTTTAGTATTACCTTATGTATGACACCGAGGCTGGCTGTAGCAGTAAACTTTGCCCAGTTGGTAGCCCTGGCAAGCCACTCCAAATTATCTCTGCAGAGAGAAACATTGGGAATTGATCTTAGTTTCAGAAGTGTTCAAACTTTCACATCACAGGAATAGAGTGTGTTTAGAAGTTGACTGCTTGTTTTACTTTGTCTGCTCTGGTCTAGTTCGACTCAAAGCTGGCAGTATCTGCAGCCAGAAATCTTTGTATTCCAAGACCAAAACTTTCACCATAAAGGAAACAAAATTGCTGGACACAAAGTAAATTGCACAGTTCAGAATATTATTCCAAGGTGCTCATTTTCAACCAGACAGGATCACTGTATTTCTTTCTATTGTTTTCCTGCCCTAAACAAAGCGTCAGAGTTACACTGCATTAAAAAAAAACCACATGTGAGGTTGGCACAGCTCTAAGAGGGAGCTCTGGTTAGGGCGAAGGGTGCTTCCTAGCTCAACAAGGATCCATCTCTGACTCTCCAGTGGCTAAATCAATGCACACTGGAAGAGGAGATCATTATATGAGGGAATGACAATAAGCTGAACACCATACAAAAGTTCTCAGTCCTAAATATTAGGGCCCTTTGATGGCGCTATTTGAACATTCTCAAACCTAGAAAATCTGAATGAATAAATAAATAAATAAATCCCAGACTTTCAGAAATGGCCCCTTATCTTGCATTTGTGAAATTGCACACAAACTTCCCTGAACAAAACCTAAATAGTGGGACAATAGAAGTAGTTACAAAATTCTTGCTGATGGCTCAGTGCACCAATATATGAACCCAAGAAATGGCCTTAGGTCAAGTCAGACCACTCTTCCAAGCTGTTGGAAAAGCCTGATCGACTCTTGACTTGCCAGAGGCTTCTAAAAAACCATCTGTCCCAGGCCTTCCGGCCAAGATCCTCCACACTCTCAACAGTATCATATGCCATTTGAAGAAAATGATAGCGAAAGACTGCTCTCCTCCAACCGTAGCAGATTAATTTATGCCCCCAAGAGGTGATCTGCTGCTCCGCTGAAGGCTTTTACCTAAGGAACTGGTCACTGGTTGTTCCACAATGCATAAAGGAGTTTGCTATGACTGTTGCTGTGTGACAGACAGAGTTCCGCACGGCGTCCTGGAGAGACAAAATAGAAAGGTCACCACCAAGCAAAGAGGAACATGAGTATACTGTATAGAGAAACCTCATGTGTAGCAGTGTGCTCAGGCCCTAACATGGTAACTTTCCTTTTGCCTTTTCTGTTTCTGACTGTTCAGATCACAAAATCCATGTTGTAAAGCAAATATGATCTGTATTTCTTACAGTATGCTGCCAGAAATTTGTTGACTTGTCTGAAAACTTCTGAACTAAGCTTTTTAAAAAAAAAAAATACAAGACAAATCTCACGAGGAAAGGCTGAAGGATATACATGCAGAGACAAATTAAAGGATAATAAGCACAGTCTGAAGGGTATCAAACAGTACCTCCCTCCTCTACTGATGGACAATAGGCCACTGCCTAAAACTTCAGGGAGGTTGATTCAAGGCTGAATATTATCTGCTAACGTCCATTGTTAAAAAATGCTGAATTTGGTTCCTTTGTTAACTGTCACATACTAGCCCAGCAGGAATAGTATAAACGGAGAGAATTTGTGTAAGAACTTAAAGATGGTATCCAACAAAGTAGTGTATTTACGTTTGCAGAAGGACTTCGGGCTGCGCAGTGGAACTAGACTTTCGGCTCCACGTGCCCCCCACCCCCACAAAAATCTGTTATCGGTTTCCTCCAACCTTTTAGAGCAGAATTGGGGAGGGTCTAAGAGGAGTGCGTAGGGACAGGGGAGGAAACAGAGACCCTTGCATTAAGGGAATGACTTCACTGGAGTCCTCAGTTCCCCCACTAGAACCCCCCTTTGCTCTTGGATCAAGAACCCTCCTTGCTGCTACTGCATCTTAGCTTCTTCTCTTCTCTGCTGGGACAGCTCATTTGGGGTAGAACTTTTTAAAGAAATCTCCTTTTGCATATTAGAATTACCTCTTTTGTGTTTTTCTCTATGTACTATGCTCTCATACCACATTTTGCTAATATGCAAATATTCTTTGAAATTTTGAAATAAATTAGGTTTTAATAAGAATAATAAAATTTTATTTATATCCCGCCCTCCCCAGCCGAAGCCAGGCTCAGAGCGGCTAACAACAGTAAAAATAACACAGTTTACATAAAATCATAATCAACTAATTGGAATACATTCTAGAATCAATTCATTCTAAAATCAGTTCAGAGTCAAATTAATGGCAACCATTGGGCTAGAGTTCTATGAGGATTACAGAAGGAGAGAGGGGGTCAAGTCTGTGCCTCAGCCAAAGGCCTGGTGGAACAGTTCTGTCTTGCAGGCCCTGCAGAAAAATGTCAAGTCCCGCAGGGCCCTAGTCTCTTGTGACAGAGCGTTCCACCAGATCGGGGCCACGGCCGAAAAAGCCCTGGCTCTGGTTGAGCCCAGCCTAACCTCCCTGTGGCCTAGGACCTCCAAGATGTTTTTATTTGAAGACTGTAAGGTCCTCCTTGGGAGATACCAGGAGAGGCGGCAAAAGGCCTTTTGCTCAAGTCTTTATTAATTTAAATATTCTCAGTATCATTCTGCTCAGAGCCCACAGTGCAGAACACAGAGGCACACTTCCTTCATGGGTTGTATTCCTTTACATTTTACTCAGAGTACACCTGTTGGAATTAACAGACCTAACTTTGCCATGTTCATTAATTTCACTGGGTCTACTCTAAGCAACACTGAGCTGGACACCACTCCTTATACCGTATTAAATAGCTAGCTGGTAACGTAATGCTATCGAAATGTCAAGATGCATTATTCATCCTCGAATCCAAAATTATCTCCCAGCGCTTGATGTAGCAAGCCCACACAAATCATATACAGGCCTTACCTTTGTGTTTTTTAGAATCATGAGGTCTGTGTTGTTGTTTCGTATTAAGAACTGCAGATGTAACTCAATGGCCATTTCACCACTTAATATTTTAATCATTTTGGGGATCTGATCTTTCGACTCTGGGTTCTTTGTATATGCACATGCAGAAAAAGACAAAAAAGATTACTTTTCAAAATTCCAACAAGTATCTCAAAACACCAGTACCACCTTATCAGCCATGGTCACTTTGGCAAGTTTACATTTACCAAGTACTGCTAGATTTATTTTGCCATCTCCATCAATATTCATGAGATACCTGTGTCTGTGCACGTGCACGATTCACCGCTTCTGTGCATGCACGTGATGTCATTTTGCACATCTGCGCATGCGTGAGCGGCGAAACCCGGAAGTAACCCTTTCCGGTACTTCCGCGTCGCTGTGGGACGCAACCTGAAAAAATATAACCTGAAGCAAATGTAACAAGAGGTATGACTGTATATTTCTGTAGGAAACATTACAGTGAAGAGACTCATAAACTACAGCCATAACTAGGGGTGGGAAGACTTTGGGCTTGTCAGATCTACAGTACTTTGTTTTTCACTAGAACCCCAAGACAGAGTTAGGTGCAAAGCAGATACAGGTAGAATTAAGAGAATAGGATGTCTCTTGTGTGCGTTCTAAGGCGAAGAGTTTGCTTTCACTAACAGGACTGAACTAAGCTCACAGTACTTGCATTCAGAATTCCATTCCTGTTAGCTTTTTTCATTTCACCAGCCAAATTTAGGTAGGAAAAGTAGTTTTGTTATTTCCATTGCTAAACAACCAGGAACGAGAAAACCTTCACCACCTACTGCAAATCCTGCAGGGGTCTACTAGTAGATCCCAATCTACTTTCTGACCAACCCTACCTTAAGCTAATCCCTCTCAATTCTGTCTTTTCAAATTGCATTCCAGCATTAAGTTGAGGACTACGTCTGCGATAATTTCTGCATGCGTTCACCTTGGCAGCACTTATTTTTCACAAAGGAAACAATTCGAGATACACTTCTTCCCAAAGGGTCACTCAAACAGCATGGAATCTCCACCAATGCATGGGATCTCTACTTCTTCATTCCAGACTAGCCTTTTTTTCTTTTTAAACGTTTCTATCTGCTTGAGGGTGATTTAATTTTCTTGCAACGTCCACACAAGCAACACAGAGAAAACCTCCACAATTTGGAGGCAATTTGCACTGTGCCCAGAAAATGGCCTGGGAGCACCACGGCTGTAGGAATTACTGAAGCCAAGTCAGCACACACTTGATGGAGAGCCCCATATAAGACTGACTCCTGTGAGAGGAAGGCGACATAAAAAGCCCTACATTTAGGGTAATTTCTTTTCCTTTCTTACCCTACTGTATTTGGTGCTTTCTCCTCCAAGCGTCACAAGCAGCTGCAAAGTGCGACTTTTCAACTTAAATATTTACAACTGCAATCAATGACCAAATAAGGCATTATTTTGTTTCCTACTTTCAAGGGCAAACCTTTATAACACACACTAATGCACCGAACAGTAAAACAGCAATAAATCTTTACGTGGGCTTCACAGGGCAGCTCTGATCTTTTATTGTTGGAAAAACACGCTGCATTAAGCAAGCATTCCATCCCTGAAAGATATGGAATTAGTAACTCTCTCATCCCTAGAAGTCACGGTTATCTGAGGGTGATCTGCTGTATAGGTTCTGAAAGTAGTAAAATCACAGCAGCCAAAGTCAAGTTGATCTAGTGCTATAACCCTGTGATTGTGTGCTTTGGGGGAGAGAATATACACCGTGCTCCACAGCCTTTCAAGGCTGCAGTGAGACAACTGTGCAATGCCTCTGCTTGCTTTATAGTTGGTTCTCTGTTTTATAGCAAGATATGCAAGGATGTTGTGATTTTAATAATATTGTGCATTACCCTGAAGCCCAAAGGATAAAATGCAGTCAAGAAATCTTATGAAATAAACAAACTATGCATCAAGGATGCTTTACACACAGCAACACTTACGGTTTGGACAGCCTTCACTGCAGCAACAGGACTATTTGTCTTTTCTTCTGTCTCCATGGTATCACTATAAGGAAAGAGAGAGAAAAACAGTCTAACTTGCATTGTAACCTATGCCAAAACTACTGAGAAGGGCACAGGAATCAATAAGGGAATGAACATTTCATTTCACAGTCCTAACGCTTCTACAAGTCTCCACACCTCTTAAAACAAGAGAGAAAAGGCAACTGTTTCTCGTGTTCACGACTGAGGCCAATCAATACAGTCAGCAGAATCAAATGCTGAAGATTTTTCTGCACTTGACCACTGAAGATTGCAGTTGTGGGAATACATATTTGAATCCCCACCCCCAATAGCAGGAGTGTGCCTTTCCCTTTATGTACAACTTTGCAAGGCTGAATCCATCTCCCTTCTGCGCTCTTTTTTTCTATAGGTAAAGGTAAAGGGACCCCTGACCATTAGGTCCAGTCGTGGCCGACTCTGGGGTTGTGGCGCTCATCTCGCTTTATTCGCCGAGGGAGCCAGCGTACAGCTTCCAGGTTATGTGGCCAGCATGACTAAGCCGCTTCTGGTGAACCAGAGCAGCGCACGGAAACACCGTTTACCTTCCCGACGGAGCGGTACCTATTTATCTATTTGCACTTTGAGGTGCTTTCGAACTGCTAGGTTGGCAGGAGCAGGGACCGAGCAACGGGAGCTCACCCCGTCGCGGAGATTCGAACCGCTGACCTTTTGATTGGCAAGTCCTAGGCTCTGTGGTTTAAGCCACAGCGCCACCCGCGTCCCTTCTTTTTTTCTATAGGGAGTCTTTTTTTAAAAAAAGAGGTATATATAAACACCGACAAATGGGAAACACTGGCCTGCGAGCATCCTGGAAGTTTATTTCTAAGAGACACATAAACCACAGTCATAACTGGGGGTGGGGGGAGACTTTGGGCTTGTCAGATCTACAGCACTTTGCTTTTCAATAGAACTGGAGGAGGAATCTATGGCTATCCGGGGGGGGGGGGGGCACTCAGTATCTTAAACCAAACTACAAGTTCCAAGATTATTGCTGGAGAGGCGGCACAATTTTGTTCTGTAGATACAATGACTGAAGTGTGTACGGTATTTACATACACTCAAGGGAGAAGGAAAGTGCACAGGGTACAACTGCTTGGTCCTCTTCTCTTTAGTTCAAGATGCAGATTCCCTGACATCTAACCAAAACCCACCCTGTGATCCAGTTAAATCCCAAGGCTAGCTCTGCCAAAGGTCCGTATAGTAAAAGCGATGGTTTTCCCAGTAGTGATGTATGGAAGTGAAAGCTGGACCATAAAGAAGGCTGATTGCCGAAGAATTGATGCTTTTGAATTCTGGTGCTGGAGGAGACTCTTGAGAGTCCCATGGACTTCAAGAAGATCAAACCTCTCCATTCTGAAGGAAATCAGCCCTGAGTGCTCACTGGAAGGACAGATCCTGAAGCTGAGGCTCCAATACTTTGGCCACCTCATGAGAAGAGAAGACTCCCTGGAAAAGACCCTGGTGTTGGGAAAGATGGAGGGCCCAAGGAGAAGGGGACGACAGAGGACGAGATGTTGGGACAGTGTTCTCGAAGCTACCAGCCTGAGTTTGACCAAACTGCGGGAGGCAGTGGAAGACAGGAGTGCCTGGCGTGCTCTGGTCCAGGGGGTCACGAAGAGTCGGACACGACTAAACGACTAAACAACAACAACAGCTCTGCCATACACCACACTGGAGGGCAATTCACCTTGCAGCTCAGCACCTGACAGTATTTGTGTCTTCAAGCCACATGCCACCCATTTGGATGCTTCTTGCACAAGCTCCCTTACCCTTCCTTCTCTGACCCTGGGACAGTCCCTGTGTTGGTTGACCCAGGCACAGAATGAATAGGGGTGCCAACAGTGCGGAGGTTCTGGATAACGGAAGAGAGGAACTGCTGGCTGGCACTTTCATACAAGTCAAAGCAGATCTGGTAAGCCATGAGAAGGTTGTCCTCCTTGACCAGCTTCTCCAAGATGTCGCTCACGGCCTGCGGGTCATCCAAGAAAATGAGGCACTACGGGAGAGAGAACAGAAGAAAAGTCAGAGGGTGACTCAGCATGGAAGTAGGAGGTTCATAAGGCCAATGATTTCTCTTCTTATGTAAAATTTACTAGAAACATGTATCTGAACCCCATTCCCAATGAGCTCATGCTAATGTTTGGAGTGGGGGGGTTCCCCATTTCTAAGCTTTTAAAGGCATTATTAGAATGGTTCCTGCATGCCATTGAAACCACTATAATATACCAAACAAGTCCCCAAAATGTCATCTGAAATAAATCTTCCTCCCTTCCCCTTTATACACCTTCACAACAACTCTGAGGTAAGCTACAGAGAGATAATAGTTTTGTTCCACCCTCTCAGCTTTGTGGTTGAGCAAAAATGTAGAATCCAAGGGTTGAAGATGTTCCTATCGTGCAACGGAACTCCCCTGAGATTCTCTTCTTCCATATCTTCCCTGAAGCCTCCCAAATCTGCTCTGACAGTTCCCCCAATGCTCCAGTTTCGTGGCCGAAGCGGAAGCCATTCCACTCATGCAGTGACTTCACTAATTCCACCCCAACCCTTTTCACTATCCCACGCTGGCTTCTTTCAAGCACTCATTCGTTAAGAGCATTAACGACCAAAAGAAAAAAAAAGTTTGACAACCAAAACAAGTTGTCAAAACACATCAAAACAGCTGATGTGTTTCTAAAGCATTCAACACGGTGGGTGCTTCAGCTGAGCCAAGCTACATTGGTTGTTGTGAGTTTCTCTTGAACCACAGGCCAAGGGGGCAGAAGAACATGGAAGAATTTTAGCAAGCAGGTCCCAGCATGTATCCCAGTTAATTTGAGTTAGCAACCACAATTTTCTTGGAGGATGTGTATCTTACATTTTTACACCCACACGCCCCTCTTCCTCCAAAGGGTGAAGTACGCATGCCACCATCTGGCAGATACTACTACTCAGATGCCCTCCTCTTCCCCTGCTCCCAAGGCAAACTAGCATGTGGTCTGTAGCCATATGTACACACATAGAACATTACCTGGCACACATTGATGAAGTCAGGTTTTTCTAGGTTCATGTAGATTTTAACCAGAACTCTCAGTACCTGGTTGCGGAATTGCTTATTCTGCATCAAAGACATGCAGAGTTTTAAGCTGTACGCCAGCATTCCAGGAACATCATTCTGCCATGAAAGAAAATATTGCTGTAAAATTATTTTTCACAATTGTAATTTATTTTTTACCCATGTCTAACAGGCCCACCTTTTATCTTCTTGGAGGGTCATGAGGTGGAGAGAGACAACAAATAATGCAAATGTGACAAAAACTAATCTGGCTAATCAACCCAAGCAAGTCTCACCAAACTGGCTTCAGTAATACTGAATGCAAAACATGAACACAATCCAAATTACTGGAAAGTGTACCTCATTCTATATCTCACTGCTGAAATGCCTACATACAGACAGGCAACATTTTGAGAACTGGCGCAGCATAGTGCCCAAGACCATGAGCCAAGAAGTCTCATTTCAGCTAAAAGGCTGCTAGGTGACCTTAGATAATCCACTCCTAACTTCAAATTGGCACAATCCATTTGCCACTTTTGCCGTGGCAAGAAGAGCACCATCTTTTGCTCTAGCTTGGAGTTGGAGAAGAGACAAGAATTGTGCAACAGTTGTTGTTTTTTTGAGCTTTGAAGGACACAACACAACTATGGAAAAACTCTCTGACTTGTTCGCCAGCTTCAATCTAGAGATGAAGACTGAGGTTAGGACCTCTTGCACCATCCAGTGCTAAAGCAAGCCTCAGTCTGTTCTCTGGGAGTCAAAGGGGAAAGCTGGAGATGACCACCTCAGCAATGGGTGGCCTTTTCAGTCCCAGGTGCAAGAGCATCCTGGGACATCCAGCACCAAGCCTGGAACTGCAGAGGGGGCAGTTATGAGGGGCTTCAGAGGGCCTTGAAGCTAGGCAAGGGGTGCAGAGGGTTGTCCCTTGAGTGGAACTACAGGGCCAATATGAGGCAGGGGATGAACAGCCCAGCCCTCTGTATGTCTGCTGAGGAGCAATTCCCACCGAAAGCTATTCTCAAGTAAGCATGCACAGGGCTTCTGTTTTAGGGTGTGCCTGTGTCAAACATAACATACTGTGCTTTCACCCACCGATTCCAAAATGGTTTTCTCAAAGACATCCAGCCTGCGCGTCTCCAGAGCAATCCCAATGGCTTGCTTGTATTTGTGATCATCTAAACAGCGCTGGAACATCTTGTTGACAATCCCTTCCAGACGCGGATCCACTGCCTTCTTTGCTCCCTCGGCCAGGTCGGCATTTTCCACACATTGTTTGGTGTAATGGTCAATGCACTTTGCTGGGAAAAGAAACACACATGCTCCGTGTTAAGCTTCTCCAACTGGCCCAGTGTCACAATGTCAATACAGTGGACGGTTGGGTTGCGAACGTGATCCGTGTGGGATGCACGTTTGCAACCCGCAGCGTTTGCAACCCGTGTCTGCACAAGCTGCGATTCGGCACTTCTGCGCATAGCGCAATTTAGCGCTTCTGCGCATGCATGACCGCCGAAACCCGGAAGTAACCCGTTCCGGTCCTTCCGGGTTTCGGCCGCCCACAACCCAAAAAAACGCAACCTGAAGCGGTTGTAACCCATAAGGATGAAGTACTGACACCTGTCAAGTTAAAGCTGCAATTCAAAGAAACTTTCATCACAAAATCATTTATTAACTTAACAGCACTGTAGGACTAAGACATTTATTGTCCTCTGATTTGAAGAAAAAAACCCAAAAATCCTGTGCCAAGCATTCATGGTTTCATCCCATGAAAGATTCTGCACGTGCTTCTTTGTACTGGGTCCATAAGTTGTATTCTGTGCATCTCAGCTTTCATTATTAAAAACAAAGTTTCTCATCTTGCAAGATTATTTGTAGGATAAAGTGCCATTGCTCTTTCCTGCATAGCTACCTTTGAACATCGCATGCTCTTCAGAACAATGTTCTGCTATATGCAGAAATTCCTTCCACTCTACATGCAAAGAGTCTGTTACTGACAATATTCTGCCCCTTGCACCAACTGACATAAAATCTAAAACTGGATTCCAAGTAAAAACTGCAAGTTTGTTTCATTAAGCAAATTTAAATAAAGCAAACACTTCTTTTTCAAATCCTGGAAACCAGAACTTTGCCAAATCTGTATACTCCGTTTAGCACATTGCTAAACCAGGGTAGTCGGCTAGAATGTTTTCCGATTCAGATCCCAGACTTACCAATGATCGTCTCCACATATTCTGAATTGTCATTGACATTGAAGAGGTTGCCTGCTCCCAGGGCATAGTTCAGTGATTCTTCAAAGGCTCCCAGGTGATAAAACACCTTTGAAGCCACCAAAGCAGCAAATTCACGACTCCGGAAGCCAACATCTTCATACAGGATTTCACTATAGCAAAAGCAAGGGAGAAACCATCAGCTGCCATGACTGACTCCTTTAAACAAAAACCAAATTTCACATTTCAACTAACGTCCTGTGGATGATGGATATGCAATTCCTAAACCAAGAAATTCAGCTTATGGAATGTAGAATCTAATTTTTTTTCTATTAACCAAGAGATAAGACAGGTGCATTTCATCCTTGTGCTTTTAACAGAAAAACCACCCTAATGCCAGAAATATTTTTTTTCTTACATTTTGTCCACTGACTCGGAGATCTCTGCCCAGAAGTCATTGACAACAGCATTCAGTTTCTGAAGAGCAAATTCCTGTGAAAACCGAGAATTAAATTATTAGAGCTCTGCCCCCAGAATCCCACAAGTGCAGAGTTGCTACATAGATAGGTCTTAAAAGTATAGCCATCTCTACCACGTAGTTTCCCAAAATAACTCTTACATTTACCAGCTTACTCTGTAATATCTGTCTAGAAGGACGCAGAAACTAACTTCTGTGCACAGTGATAAATTGGCCCCACTAAAGGAATGCAGGCAGATGGCAGAATTATTTGACTACTTCCAGGCCACTTTTGCATGTCTTTGTCAGACTTAAAAGGCAGAGTGCCAAGCTACCTTTTCCCAAATAGTGAACTCAGTGTGGCTGAGTAAGTAGAGAGCATAAAGCTTTGACTACTTTCCTTTTACTTAGACTGGCTTGTTCACTATGGACCGGGGTCAGCCCTGCTTTCTTCTCAGACTAGGGTTTTACTCAAAGCTTACAAATACCCAATGCAGGCCAAACATCACTGGAATCCACCAACATCTCTTTCTTCTTGAGTGAGGGTTGTCTTTCCTGACATCATTATGTTTTGGCTAACCATGTTATAAGCTGCATGCTGTAAGACTGGCTGAGCTGTCAACTAAATCATTGCAATGTTTAACAGAATGGCAGTGTACTGTATATAATCTAAATTAACAGTGCTGCTTGGAACCTGACAATGAGGACACTAATGGCTGCTTCGGACGTTAACTTTAAAAACACAGAATTTTAAGAACTATGTCAACCTTAATGACCAGTTATGCATCACTATATGCCAAGTTTCAACTACAGTCGCACTTTGGAAGTCGAATGGAATCCATTCCGGAAGTCCATCCAACTTCCAAAACGTCCGAAAACCAAATCGCAGCTTCTGATTGGCTGCAGGAAGCTCCTGCAGCCAATCATAAGCCGCGGAAGCCCTGTTGGACATTCGCAAAGCGGAACACTCACTTCCGGGTTTGCGGTTTTCAGGAGCCAAAACGTCTGAGTACCAAGACGTTTGGGATCGAAGGTATGACTGTATGTGCTTCTCCCATTCTCTGTTTTACCAACTCCAGAATGCAACGTATGGAAAAGTAGCTCTTACCTAACACTTTCTCAATTGCTTTTCCTGAAAAACAGTTACCTGTATGAACAAGTGTGTAAACAAAACCTTACACACTTACCTTAAGTGTACCTTTTGTGTAAACAAAAACAAAACAAAAAACAAAACCTTACACACTTACCTTAAGTTCTGGCTCTTCCTCATCAAGCAGTGAAATAATTCCAGCTACAAAAGAAAGGTCATGTTAGTCATCACAGAAATCAATGCAGAACTGTCACAGCAGATTCTACATCATACAACCCATTTCGGTAAACACAATTAGCTTCACCTTTTAATAATGAAGGGCATTTGTGTCTTAAAAACTACACCTGATTAAAGTACACTGGACTTAAGACTGCCATCCTATGCACATTTAAATAAGAGTAAGCCTCACTGAACCTAGTTTTAGGGTGTCAAAGAGGACATTTCAATGGCACTGGCGTAAGAGACAATCTGGCGGGGGGGAGGGCTGTATTACCACTTCTATTTATTGCCATCTAACTACGTGTCTTCCAACAATAATTTCCCAATGTGAAAGTAAGCAAGAGCCTTGAGGCTGCTATGTGGGGCTCTCATGGGCAACATGAATGACTAAAGACATTCCAACTATTGGTAAAGTGTTGTAAATAGCTCCTCCCTGTGGCAAGAAAGAATTTCAACCAAGCAAAACAGCCGTACAAAACTTGCATGTTTTGTGTTTTCCTTCCTACACAAGCAACTAGCATCAGGGCATATGAACAGGAGGGCTAGTAAGTTCTATGGGTGAAGTCTGAAAACCTGTTTGGCAGTCATTCACTGTATGGCTCCAAATAAATACTGTAAAATCAATAACAAGAGAGGGAAGCAAATAAGATTAAATTCAAACCCCTCTTCCTTTTACCCCCAGAGCCTTACTGCATATTCCACAATGCACATCAAAAATATAGTTACAAATAAGCCGGGTTCTGACCACTTAGAGTTCTAAGTTTTCCCTCAGAGGACAGCAAAGAAAAATTGGATATAGTAGGATATAAAAATGCATGGCAAACGCAGAAACTGATGGCCACCTCTCCCCATCCACTGTTCCTCTGTGATTCATCATCTATAGAGGTTTTCTTAAAAAACAAACAAAAATCCCCTTTAGCAATTAATTACCACTTTCCCCCAATCCCTAGAGACAATTAAAAAAATAAGGCTAAGATTTCAAAACAAGAGGGCCAGTCCTCTACATTCCACTACCCATCTCTAGGGGCTCTTTCTGAACACAATCAGTGCCTGGCTACAAACAGACACTACTCCAGTCATGGCTAAGATTTAGCAAGTGTGAGAGAAGCTGCCTCATGTCCCCTTCTACACTTGTTTTTCAGAAATGTCTCTTTCCCCACATCCCTCTCCATATAAAACCATTCCTTAGAACTTTTCACAGTTGAAAACAGAGGCATTTTGACATCTGCAAGACCTGGTTTATGTCCACATGCATGTTTTACGTGCACATGCACAGTCAAGACACAACGGGCCTGCACTCACCTACCCACAACTACAGCACACATACCAACTCTTGTATTTGGACCCTCACTCACCTCTGGAAATTTAAAGTGTGGAAATTAAGCACCCTCGCCCCTCTCGCTTCTCCGCCGTATACTGCCTCCCATTTACTATATGCATTACCTTTCCTTTACGAAATTCAAACTGTGCACA
This sequence comes from Podarcis siculus, assembly GCA_034642415.1. Classification (NCBI taxonomy): domain Eukaryota; kingdom Metazoa; phylum Chordata; class Lepidosauria; order Squamata; family Lacertidae; genus Podarcis; species Podarcis siculus. Next base: position 1,956,013 of record JAXCMG010000046.1, on the reverse strand, counting down.
CAGTCCTGACCTCACCCATTTTATCCTCACAACCACCCTACGAGGTAGACTGAGCTGAGTGACAGCAACCAAGCATCACCCTATGCACTTCGTGGTAAACCATTTTAAACACGGGTCTCCCGCAGTCTAGCCTGACACGCCAACCACTGCTCCACATTGCTTCCTTCCCAACAGCTGTTTTGCCCAGAGGCACGCACAGGAGTCTTAACTACACGTATTACCACCTAGTGCGTAGCCTAGAACTCAGACGTTTTAACTTCCAGGGTCCTGAAGCACCTGAATAAGCCTACCACGTGTGTCAACATGCCCGATTTCTGTTGTTGCTTAAAAATATACGTTTTGTAAGGCACCCAACATTCACCCCCAATAAAAGAATGGGGCAGTGACTCTGGCACAAAAGATATACGATATCTTTATTGTCATTGTCCCATACAGAACAATGAAATTGAAAATCTACATAAAACATTCAAAAACCCCTAAAAACTCTGAAACTCCATTTTAAAATACAATATACCATAGAGACTCCTTATGCTGGGTTTAGAACCAGAATTGCATTTGCGTAGAAACTGTTTCTCAGGCGGCTAGTCCTGGTCTTTACAACCCTATACCTTTTCCCCGAAGGCAGAAGCTGAAAGAGATCGTTTCCAGGGTGCGCACTATCCTGCGCTATCTCTGCAGCTTTCTTATGGCACCTGGAAGCATAGATCTGATCCAAGGTGGGAAGAGGGCACCCAATTATTCTCTCCGCAGTCTTTACAACCCTGGGCAGCATTGTTTTCTCCCTGGCCTTGCAGCTCCCAAACCACACACACAGACCATAAGTTGTCCACATAGGAAGAGCCCTGCTGCAGGATCAGGCCCATGGCCCATTCAGTCCTGCTCTCACAGCGGCAGACCAGATGCCCAATGTGGGAAACCCGCAAGCAGGGCCTGAGCGAAAGAGCAACTCTCCTCTCCTGAAGTTTCCACCGTTTCTGCTTTTGTCTGCGGAGGCAGAGCATAGCCACCCGACCCATTAGCCACGGACAGCTCTCTCTCCTCCCCCGAGAATCGTTGGCCGCCGCCTCCTTCCTGTGGCGGTGAGTTCCCCGGGTCGACTACGCGCAGGAACTTCCCTCCGCCCTGAAGCTCCCGACGCTCAGCTTCACGAGAAGCCCGCAAGCGACAAGTCATGACAGGAAGGGGGCGAGGCAGAGGGGGGACGGGCCGCTCCCAACGGGGACTCCCGCGGGGCAGGGGGTCGGGCTAGATGACCTCTGGGGGTCCCTTCCGAGCCTGCGGTTCTAGGGTTCTAAGGGCAGCGGGCAAGAGGAAGAGGAGCGGGACGAGGAGCCGGGCAGTGGCCCCTCGGGCTGGGCCGGGGCTCCCGGGAAGCGGCTTCGGGCCCTGCCTGACTCAGCTGAAAAGAAGCGGCCGGGGCGGGGGGGGGGGGGGTTCTCGTTTCCTCCCGGCGCCGCGCATGCGCGCTCCCTCACCGGCCGAGGTGATCATGGCGTCGCGTGTCCCCCGCCGGCGTCGCCGCTGAGGGAACCGGGAAACGGCGGGCGAAAGGGCTGAGAGGGAAGACCTTCCGAGACCGGCGCTGCCTGCCCTGCTAGCCCGTGACCAAGCTCCTTCGCCGCTTCCGTCGCGTCCTCCAGCCGCCCCGGAAGTGACGCGATAACAGCGAGCCCGCGGGGCTCTTGCCACGCCCCGCCGGGCTTCGAAGGACCCGCTCTCCTCGGCAACCCGCGGAGGGGGCTGCCCGCGCGGAATGCCTGCTTCGGAAGGGAAAGGCGGCGGCGAGGCCTGTGGAACCGGGGGGGGGGGGGATGATCTTCGCGAGGGCAATGGGGAAGGAGGGAAAAGGCGACCGCGGGAATCGGGGCGCTGTGGCAGGTCAGGCAGCGGCAGAGACACCCAAGCGCCTCCCCGAGGACCCCTCCTTCCCTATACAGCACCTGCCTGTTCTGCTGCTGAGAACTGAAAGTCAGAGGGTCGTGGCCACGTGACCCGGTCAGGGCCTTTGGGTGCCCCCTTGCCCGCCCCTGCCACGCAGGGAACCTAGAGCATGGCTGGTGGGGCGGCCGCCCTGGGGCAGCACTCGAGGGGCTGCAATGTGTTGCAGGGCTTTGTCAGTGGTGGCCCCTCAAGAATGGAACTCGCTTTCTCGGCAGATATTGTGATAGGAATTTTGAGGTCTTAGATATATGTTTTTTGAGGTCTTAGATGTATGCTTGGCAGGGGGTTGGACTCAATGGCCCTTGTGGTCTCTTCCAACTCTATGATTCTATGATATGTTAAATGTTCATAAGTGTACCAACCAAGCACATACATAGATCAGCACTAGAAGACAGACCCGGAACCATTTTGATTTTCAAACTGTCCCAAACTGACCAAATGTTTTCTCTGCAAAGTCAAAGGAAAATGGAAAAGCCTCCCCACTGTCTTTTCCTTCACAAATCCTGTCTTATGGGCATGTATGTGTTTGAATAGGGTGTGAGGCTGTGACCTGGCCCAGGAACTAAGTATCATTACAAAAGACTGGCCAGGCTCCCCAGGGTATCCAGTCAAGTAAGCATTAACAGGTAACCTGCCAGACAGAAGGTAAACGACAACAGGAGAAAAACAACATTCAAATTTCTAAGACCGCCTTTTCTGTGATGTAGGTGTGATGTTTCTGAGGGGTGGCCTTAGGTTACACCCCTTCTGTGATGTATGTATGATGTTTCTGGGGGTGGTCCTGATCTACAGGGTGGCAACTTCAAAAGTTTTTATAAGGCCTTGCACACCATTTTTCGGGGTTCCTTCTCCTCTCTCCTGTGTGTGAGGGGAGCACCCTGTTGCAACAGTTCAATAAAGATCAGGCTTACTAGCTGCTTTGCTTCTCATTATTCTCTGGTTGGCCTCTGTTATTCTCTCCTACCAATAGGGAACCTATGTAAGGACTCTATATGGGCTCTTGGATACCCCATAAGGGAAAAGGGCAATTTTTGTTTACAACAGTAGTGTGCCAGTATATCATTACCCTGTACAGTATATTGTTTGTCGATGTGCATGGCATGGCACTCATTTATTGCATTTATAGTGTATCTTTTCCTCCAAGGAGCTTGAGATGGTAAACACCACCTCCCCATTTTATCCTTGCAGCTCTATTAGAATTTGGGGGGGGGGTTGGGGGGGGAGAGATGCGCATATAACCTTTATTCTGTAAACTGCCTTGTTATACAAAACATGATCAAGATATGCTTTAATAAATTGAATCAATATCAATGAAATAATGAGCTTCCAGGAGACAGGATTTAAGATATCAAAAAAAAATTATTACGTCAATTATTCCTGCATATAAAACCCACACACCAAGTTAAATGTTACATAATACTCTGGCTGCAATGACAAACTAAAACAAAACAGAGAAACCTACTGCCATCATCGCATTATTAAAAAGGGGGGAGGGAGTGGGAGGCAGAACCGTCATAAAGCCAACCTGAAGCACTGTGATACTTTAAACAAGCATGACTTGCCTCAAAAAAATATGGGAGTTGTAGTTTGTTAAACATGCTGAGAGTTGCTAGGAGGCCCCTATTTCCTTCACAGAGCTACAGTTTCAGAGTAGTTTAACAATCCCTCTTCCCAGAAAACAGAGAATTGTAACTTGTGAAGGAAAGATGGATCTCCTCGCAATTCTCAGCACCCTTAACAAACAGCTCCCAGGAATCTTTGGGAGAAGCTACAGAAATGGTATCGTAGTGCTTTAAATGTATGGTCTGAATGTAGCCTTAGGAGTCCCTGCCTTTCTTCCCTTAACCCACATTCTTTTGTCCTATCGTGCAAGTCATGCTTTCCCATTCACTGTTCAAAACCCTTTAAAGAACACGGTGCTCCTTGCCTAGCCTGAATAACTAGCATATCAGAATTAAATACTTCTAGCACTCAAATCTATTTAGATTTGGAACATGCAAATTTATTCTGGCATAAACCTGTGTGTGCCAAACCCACTGGGCGAGACACACAAAGTGGAATTCCTCAGCAGGGTCAAGCAGCACAACTGATGGCTGTAAGTGTGTGCGCGCACGCACACCAGGACTTTGTCGATGAGCTCACTCCTGATTTGCAGGGAGCTTGGGTCAGCTTCTCCATATGGATCAATAGCTACAAGAATCTGTAGCGATTGTGAATTTTATTCAACAGATTAATGGTTGGAACAACTTAATTCATGGTTAGTGCAACTAAAACATTAGTTGTTTTCATCTGCTTTGTAATACACTTAAGTTTTGGGGTTTGACAAAAATAAAAATGGCACGACTCTTTTCGTACAGGCAGATCAAACCTTTGGAAAGAACACTTGGGTTTGATGGCGGTTCGGTTACATTATGAAGCACAGCAGCAGCCCTTTCGAACGAGCTAGTTGTGTGGTTGCCATATTTTTTTGTTGGCAGGGCTCCTTTGACACCTGCAAGGACAGGCAGAAATAAAGCCGGGCTGGTTTTCCCTCACTACAGAAAGCAAGGAGTTGTTTTATCTGGTTGGTTTCTGTGTGTGCACACTCTTCGTGTAACTAGTAAGACAAACAGGAATCCTGTTAGTGGGGAGGTAGCAAGTGGAAGCACTCTCTGCTAGGCTTGGCAGCCTTATTCTATATCCGTTTGCATGGCAGTTGGAGGCAGGAAGAGTCCTGCCAAATTCAGCCGTGGCGCCCAAATCCTTACACATACAGGCACACTCAGCATCTGGACCTATTAAGCTGTGCAGGAACAATGTAAAAAAAACAACCCTTCTACAAGAAGGGCCACTGTTCAAATTCAATTCCTCAGGTATGCATTGGAGAGCTTTCTGAACTGGCGTCCTCCTTAACCCACCTTCACCCTTCCACATTCCCTCATTTCAACTTGCACTGTCTTACTTGCGCTACTTACCCTCCTCTTGAGGTAGGCAAATGTTATCCTATTTCAGCACATTCAAGACAACTGAGGTACAGAGGAAACCAAAGGGACAGACCTGCAATTCAGGGGCAGAAGAGGCTGTCTCAAAATCCTGACTTTCCTGAGCCATGCTGCTGTTCACTGCAGGACTGGGAGATATTCCAGCCTGGGAACTTCCAGATATTTTGAACTACAACCCACAGCCAACGTGAAGGTAAGTATTCAGGAATATTTGTAGTCCGCTGTTCACCCTGAGGGTCCTAGGGTCGACAGATAACACAGGGGTCGACAAAGTTTTTGTGGCTTGGGCCAGTTCACGGTCCCACAGACGCCGCAGTGAGCTGGAGTGCACACGCACGCATGCACAAACACTATTTCCGGCGCTCCTTCTGGCGCAGAGGAGGCGTGCACAGCTTCCCATTGGCTGCAGGAAGCCAGCCAGTGTCGTGGAAGGCGGTCCCCGCTTTGCTTTGTGTCGGTTTAGCGCAGCGCACGGGAGCCGACCAAACGGGCGGCAGGGGTCCATAGGCCGGTTAAATGACCCCCCATGGGCTGCTTGGGGCCCATGGGCCTTAGGTTGCCGACCTCTGACATAATACATCGAAACCAAAATTAACAATTTAAAATGGACAGCCTAAGAACAGCAGACAAAACAAGCAGTTGTAGTCCAAAAAAATCTGGAAGGCTGCAGATTGGAGCTGGCTACCCCAAGGCATGCTTCACAAATAAAAAGGCCCAACAAAGCCAATATCTATGGACAGCAGCCCAGCAGCCTGGCCAACAAGTAGCAGCAACCCTATCGCAAATTTTGTGATGTTTCTCTCTCTCTCAGAAGTCTCTAATGGAGGTCAGAGAAAGAACTCTGTTCTGCTGTCACCATTGGTTTAAAAATGGTTAACATGGGTGATGTTGGCTGCAGAGGAATTTCCGAGGCTTTACTTTTCTGCAGAGTTTTCCCCCTCCCCGTTTTGTGAAGTTCATTAGCAGCAATGAATAGATGCCAGCTGAAAATACATCTAGCATTAGGCAAGCTTGGCGGTTTCAAAGCTTCTAGCTGTGTTTACGAAATACAAGGAGACCAAACATGCTAAATTAGGTCACTCTCTAGTCTAGGGCATCGGGGGAAACATTCCAATACAAGCTGAAAATGTGCCAATGCGTTAAGCCTAAGTTGCACAAGAAAGCTTCCCCTGAAAGTTTTGTCAGTTCTAGATTTTCCAGGAAGCCCCCCTTACAGGTTAATTAACATAAATCGATATAATGTCCAGCCCCATCAGAGTTTTATAGAGAACCCAAGGAGACAAAACAGCAACTAAGGCAAAACAGAAACAGAAACATTAGTCAGTCTTGATATTTAGGCTGCAATGCACGCTTACTGCAAAGCAGGGCCCACTGAACTCCTACAGAGGGTTGCACTGTAAAACTTGCAGAACCCATCAGGTTAAAATAATCAATTAACTGAGTTCTAATACTGAGGAACACACTTGCTGTACTGAAACGTCACATATGATGGGATGCAGCTGTTTGGAATTTTAGTGTGTCTTGCTGCTGTTGCAATTTTACATTATGGACTATTCACAAGATTATTAAAAGAAAACCACCCACATCTCTATAGTACAAACAGTTCACAGTGAATATTTTGAAATGTTAGGCCAGTAGAAGAACTGCCTTCTGGAATAACAGTCTATCCAGGATCCCAAGCAAAGCACATCAAGCAGCTTCATTGGCAAAAATAATTGATTATTTCCTCTCTCCTTCTGTGCTGTGCTTTCAGCTCTGGACCCCCCATGTCGGAAAAGGCACCCGTTACAGGAGCCTGCAGCAACAAGACCTTTCTAAAGACAGTCAGTGCTTGCAGTGGAAAAGAAAGTCCAGCAAAGCTTTCTAATGGAACTGTTTTGTGCAGAAGAGGGCAACAAGTTTCTTCCAGTAGAAACAAGATGCTCAGGCATTTCATGGGTGACAGGTTTTGGGGGCTCCATCACATTCTTGTGAATATTGGGGGGTTTTTTGCCTAAGCTCTAGTACTGTTTCCTGCCCCTGCAGGCCAGTCCCTAGAACACCATGTTTGGGACAATTGTAGGACAATTGTAGGACAAGAGAACAGATCCCAAAAGGAACACTTCTAGGAATGCTGTTCTAGGATGAGAGTAGATGCAAAATATATACGTTGGGCTCCGTTTACTGCAAATGTACTTTGGACTCTAGCCGTACTAGATCCAGAATACAATACAACTGTTATCACAACCACAGAGAAGAGGCAAGCAACAGCTGCCCAGATTTCTACATACTCCACTTAGAATCTGGTCAGATCCTCTTTGCGATGGCAAGGACAGTTCAAGCTGGAAAACAGGGAGAAGTTTTTGGCTTTTTTAAAAAAAAGCAGCACCAGAATTGTTCCTCTTTTTCCTCCCAATCATAATAAATTCTCAGCCTATAAATACTTTCTCACCATACATTTCACATTTGAAGGTAGTTATTTCCCAAAGATGGCAATTAAAACAATTACCCAAAAAATGAGAAGCCACCGTCAGTAATAGCAATATGCTCACTGACTAGAGGACAATGCCCGCCACTGTGAAAATGACACAGCCTTTTGAGTGGGGACCTCAAGGATTTGATGTAGTTCCCAGGTAATTCTTGAGGCTGAAGTGGTCACGCATCTTCACTTGGCTGAGATTAAGCAGAGCTGCTTCTGGGCTTCTGCTGTGAAGTTTCTTGGGAACAAACAAAGGCGAAGTAGCTCCTTTAAAGGAGCCGACAGATGCTCCCCCCCCCCCCAAAACGAGCCCTTGATGCTTTTCCTACAAGGCAAATAAAGGGCAGCTCCTTCAGTCCGATACAGCAGCAAAGAGAAGGTTCCTCCTGGACTTAAGTGGCTGCAACTCCACAGGGCTCTTCACAGTTCCCGTTGGGCTCCATGTTGGTCAAAGATACACCTTCTTCTGGGTCTTGCAAGGCATCTACGTTGGGGGGGAAAGGAAAACCGATTTAGAGCGTCTCAGTTACAAAGGGAAGACCATCATGGGTTCCAGTCAAAACGAAGCCAAGGAACTGAAAGGGAAGAGTATTTTCACGTGGTGCCGAAAATATTTTAGGCTATTTGACAAATGTAGGTAGCAGTTATCTGCACTCTTGACCTTGAAGGGTAATTGAACGCAGAAAGTAGCAAGACGCAGAATTGCACTGTTTCATCAGCAGAATGTCCTCCCTCCGTGCAGCCCCTAAATTTGTCTGGCAAGCAGAGCCGTCTTTCCCATAGGGCTTAGTGGTGCGTTGCGCCAGGGCGTCGGCCTCTCAAGTGAGTGAGTGGGGGAGCTGCACGGCTTTGCTGGCAGCCTCCCCTTTCCCTGCACACCCGCAAGTTGCGCCCCGCCAACTATATGGCTGGCAGGCCTGCAGCTTGCCTCCCAAGCCTCCGCAGGAGGAGAGCGATTCCTGCAGAGGTCATTGTCCTCCTCCTCCTTCCTGGCAAAAGGCAGCACACAGCCTTCCTGGCATGCCTTCTTGGGCACCCCAACACCGGAGAGCATGTCCGCCAGTATGTTTTCCTGCTTCATCACCGTCACCACACCAGGGATCGGGGCAGTGGGGGAGGCAGAGGACATTTTCTACCACCCCCTCCCTTGTTTTGGAGTTGCCAGGGGGGCGCTGGAGGGATCTTTGCACCACAGAGCCGGATATGCTTAAGACGGCCCTGCTGGCAAACTCTCCCCCCCCCCAAAAAAAACCCCTCTCTGTACACATTCCTGTTTGCAGATATCCTTCTTAAACCTCAGCACCAGCACCTAAATTGGCACACAGTCCCAGACACCATGGGGGCTAGGAACTTTAGTAAAGGTAAAGGGACCCCTGACCATTAGGTGCAGTTGTGACCGACTCTGGGGTTGTGGCGCTCATCTTGCTTTATTGGTCGAGGGAGCCGGCGTACAGCTTCCAGGTCATGTGGCCAGCATGACTAAGCCACTTCTGGCAAACCAGAGCAGTGCACGGAAACGCCATTTACCTTCCCGCCGGAGTGGTACCTATTTATCTACTTGCACTTTGACGTGCTTTCGAACTGCTAGGTTGGCAGGATCAGGGACCGAGCAACGGGAGCTCACCCTGTCGCAGGGATTCGAACCGCCGACCTTCTGATCGGCAAGCCCTAGGCTCTGTGGTTTAACCCACAGCGCCACAGACTTTCAAACCAAAATCAGGAATCTAATTCTGGACTCCACATGGGATGACACCCGTGTAACAAAAGTTGCGGCGGATCAGCCGGCCGATCCCAAGAGCTGCCTCCCCTACTGCACCACAGAGTCCTCAAGCAGACCTGACCTTCGCTGGAGCTGCTGGGTGCTGCGTCCGAACGCCCTTCCTTCCGCCGACTCCTCCGAGCCCAAGGGATGCACTGCAGGAAGGCAGGGATCCTCTGCTTCTTGGCTTCCGCCCCGTCTTGGGAATGAAGAAGAGAGAAAGAGGTCAGGCCAGATGTACAAAGCTCAAACCTCCCGGCAGATGGGATGATCTGGCTCAGGCAGATCTGCTTTGCCAAATCTGGAGTAACACTCCAGAACCCCCAGGGGCAGTTAAGGTGTCCTGAAGCGCAAGAAGAGTCCTGGGGGATGAAGAGAGTGGCTCATCCTGCTCTCAGAGCGGCCAGTCAGATGCCCCTGGGGAGGGTGAAAGCAGGAACTGAGTGCTTTGCTTTAAAGCCCTAAACGGCCTCAGTCCTGTATCCCTGAAGGAGCGTCTCCACCCCCATCGTTCTGCCCTTACACTGAGGTCCAGCGCCGAGGGCCTTCTGGCAGTTCTCTCACTGCGAGAAGTGAGGTTACAGGGAACCAGGAGGAGGGCCTTCTCGGTGGTGGCCCCCATCCTGTGGAACGCCCTCCCACCAGATGTCAAGAAAATAAGCAACTATTTTACTTTTAAAAGACAACTGTTTAGGGAAGTTTTTAATGTTTGACACTGTATTGTTTTTAATATTCAGTTGGAAGCTGCCCAGAGCGGCTGGAGAAACCCAGCCAGATGGGCGGGGTATAAAAAATAAATTATTATTATTATTATTATTATTATTATTATTATTATTATTATGCATGAGCCATTTGTGATTCCAGGGACTGTGCCTCCAACAGCGGAGAGAGGACACAGCCATTGCATCTCCATGGATTCATGGGAGTAGTTGTTTGGGGGGGTGCATCTTAGGTGCATCTCCTAAAAAAAAAAAGGTCAAAAATTTTGGGGGACCCCCTAGACGAAGCTCAACAACTTTGGCTCCCTGCAAAAAGTCCTGTTGCCTAATCCTTTAAAGCCATCCAGGCTGGTGGCTATCTCTCCACAGCCCCAAATCACAGAATCATATAATTGTAGAGTGGGAAGGGACCCCGAGGGCCATCTAGTCCAACCCCCTGCACTGCAGGAATCTCAGCTAAAGCACCCCTGAAAGATCCAACCTCTGCTTAAAAACCTCCAAGGAAGGAGAGTCCACAACGTCCATTCCACTTTGAAACAGCTCTCACCGTCAGAATGTTTTTCCTGATGTTTAGTCGGAATCTCCTTTCTTGTGACTCGAAGCCACGGGTTTGAGTCCTACCTGCCAGAGCAGGAGAAAACAAGCTTCCTCCCTCCTCCATGTGACGGCCCTTTAGATATTTGGAGATGGCTATCATATCTCCTCTCAGTCTCCTATTTCCCAGGCTAAACATACCCAACTCCTTCAACCGTTCCTCATCAGGCTTGGTTTCCAGGCCCTTGATCATCTTGGTCTGCACACCTTCCAGCTTGTCAACATCCTCCTTAAATGCTGTAACCTTTCCCCATAGGGGAGCTGCCCCAGCCCCTTGGATCATTTTGGGTGCCCTCTTCTGGGGCCCAAAGCAAACCTGCCCAGAAAAGAGGCTGCCAGCTGTATCTCTGTGTACAATCCCCGGAACAGGGAAGCAAGACTAGAAACATTGTAAAAAGGTAAAAACTCTACTGGGAAATGATATACAATGAATTGAAGAAAATGTTGAAAATAGCTTTTGTACAAAAAACCCCAGAAGCCTTTTTGTTAGGTATTTTAGGTCAAGACATACCAAAAGAAATGAGGACTTTATGTATTCCACTACAGCAGCAAGAATGTTGATTGCACAAAATTGGAAGACTAAATACCAACTAAAGAACAACGGCAAGAGAAGTTGATGAACTATGCAGAAGTGGCAAAAATGACAGAAAGACTAAGAGAAAAGGACAACAGAGACTTTGAAAAAGATTGGGAACCGTTCATTTTATATTTACAGAAATAAAGAAAGGCAATAGACTTGATGGCAGGATTTAAATAAACATTCACATTATCAGCATCAGAAAATGCTTAGAAGGTAGTGAAATATGATGGCGTATTTACTTTTATTTTTATGTTTTTAGGCTTGATGTTATGTTATTGATAACTTTTTCTGATGAGAGATAGCAAAGCAGGTGAAAATAAAAACAATACTGAACTCACTGGGAAAGTGAGTAAAGTGAGTAAAGATGTGTGGGATTTGGGCCAGCGGAAAGAAACAATATACTTTTCCTCTTTCCAGCAAAGGCGGCCTGGAATGACCTCAGGGTCACCTTTAAGAGCCTGGGAGATTACCAGCCTCCGTCCTGGAGGATTAGAGTAGTTTGGCAGCCAAGGATGTGGCTGGAGGGGCCGGAAGGGAGTTCCCGGAGCAAGGGAACTGCAAACCTGCCCTGAGAAGCGGAATCTCCAGGCCAAGTCCTTCTTCACGCAACACATGATTAATCTATGGAACTCCCTGCCACTGGAGGAGCCACCAACCAAGATGGCTTTAATAATAATAATAATAATAATAATAATAATAATAATAATAATAATAATAATAATTTATTATTTATACCCCACCCATCTGGCTGGGCTTCCCCAGCCACTCTGAGCGGCTTCCAAAAAATATTAAAATACAGTAATACATCAAACATTAAAAGCTTCCCTAAACAGGGCTGCCTTCAGATGTCTTCTAAAAGTCTGGTTGTTGTTTTTCTCTTTGACATCTGGTGGGAGGGCGTTCCACAGGGCGGGTGCCACCACCGAGAAGGCCCTTTGCCTGGTTCCCTGTAACTTGGCTTCTCGCAGTGAGGGAACTACCAGAAGGCCCTCGGTGCTGGACCCCAGTGTCTGGGCAGAGCGATGGGGGTGGAGACGCTCCTTCAGGTATACTGGGCCGAGGCCATTTAGGGCTTTAAAGGTCAGCACCAACACTTTGAATTGTGCTCAGAAACGTACTGGGAGCCAATGTAGGTCTTTCAAGACCGGTGTTATATGGTCTCGGTGGCCGCCCCCAGTCACCAGTCTAGCTGCCGCATTCTGGGTTAGTTGTAGTTTCCGGGTCGCCTTCAAGAGTAGCCCCACATAGAGCGCATGGCAGTAGTCCAAGTGGGAGTTAACCAGAGCATGCACCACTCTGGGGAGACAGTCTGTGGGCAGGGAGGGTCTCATCCTGCGTACCAGATGGAGCTGGTAAACAGCTGCCCTGGACACAGAATTAACCTGCGCCTCCATGGACAGCTGTGAATCCAAAATGACTTCCAGGCTGCGCACCTGGTCCTTCAGGGGGACAGTTACCCCATTCAGGACCAGGGAGTCCTCCACACCTGCCTGCCTCCTGTCCCCCCATAACAGTACTTCTGTCTTATCAGGATTCAGCCTCAATCTGTTTAAAAGAGGATTGGACAAATTCAGCAAGGAGAGGTCTATTGATGGCTGTGCTCTGCAATCAAGAGGCAGCAATGCTTCTGAATCCCAGTTTCTAGAAATCTCAGCTGCCGGCTCCTGTGTTCGAATCCTGCTTGCCGGTTTCCCACAGGCACCTGGCTGGCCACTGCGAGAGCAGGATGCTGGACTTGATGGGCCAAAGGGATATTCCTGCTAGATCAAGCCAATGCTCTTGTGCTAGACCTCACAGGGTTGTTGTAAGGCATGGGTGTCAAACACAAGGCCCGCGGGCCGAATCCGGCCCACCAGACCTCGTCATGTGGCCCGTGTAGCCACCGCCGGCCGCCAGCCTTCACCTTTTATTCTCACTTTTTTTTTTTGACACAAGAAAGCCGCCTCTTCAGCACATGCGCGGCAGCCTACAAGCCAGAGAACGTCTGCCCTCTAGCGGCACCAGCCGTTCTACACAGGAAACCTCCACTTTACATGTCCTTTACATAGTCCTACAGATACAACCGGCCCTTTGAGGGTGACCAAACTGCTGATGCGGCCCCCGATGAATTTGAGTTTGACACCCCTGTTGTAAGGAATGAATTGGGGGGGGCAAAACCACGTGGGCCACCGTCAGGGCCGGATTTAGTTTTGATGAGGCCCTAAGGTACTGATGGTAACAGGGCCCTTTATACCTCCAGCTGTCCTTTGTCAACAACAAATTGTCACTGTTTTTTGTGTTGAATATATGATATACGGTAATTGATGGACCTAATAGGTATCTCAAGCTATTTGCACACAACGAAATATGAATTTTATCAAAGTAATTGTTTTGGTAGACAGAGGGCAGCTGTCTCCCAGCTCCATCTGGTACGCAGGATGAGACCCCATCCGCCCACTGTCTGTCACGCCAGAATGGTGCATGCTCTGGTTATCTCCCACTTGGACTACTGCTATGCGCTCTACATGGGGCTACCTTTGAAGGTGACCCGGAAACTACAACTAATCCAGAATGCGGCAGCTAGACTGGTGACTGGGAGCAGCCGCCGAGACCACATAACACCAGTCCTGAGAGATCTGCATTGGCTCCCAATACGTTTCCGAGCGCAATTCAAAGTGTTGGTGTTGACCTTTAAAGGCCCAAACGGCCTTGGTCCTGTATACCTGTAGGAGCGTCTACAGTGGAAGACAGGAGTGCCTGGTGTGCTCTGGTCCAGGGGGTCACAAAGAGTCGGACACAACTAAACAAATACAACATTATTGTTATTATTAGTATTGTTACAGTGGTACTCAGGTTAAGTACTTAATTCGTTCCGGAGGTCCATTCTTAACCTGAAACTGTTCTTAACCTGAAGCACCACTTCAGCTAATGGGGCCTCCTGCTGCTGCTGCGCCGCCGAAGCACGATTTCTGTTCTCATCCTGAAGCAAAGTTCTTAACCCAAGGTGCTATTTCTGGGTTAGCGGAGTCTGTAACCTGAAGAGTCTGTAACCTGAAGTGTATGTAACCCGAGGTATTGTTATTGTACTGTATTGTTATTGTTTAGCTTGTGCGTAAATCCGGCAGGTCCACGTGGCGCTACCTGGGCAAAAGAGAGCTGGGTATAAATGCAAAATAAACCGGGGCGATGCCTGCTGCCCGGCCGCGCTCACCTGCTCGGAGCTTCAGGGCGGCTCTCAGCGCCCGGCAGGCGGCGGCGCGGGCTTCGGCGGCGCCCTGTCCGGCTCCGGGGCTGTAGGATGCGGCTTGCAGGGTGTCCTGCTCGGCCGGGCGCCTCCTCCGGAAGACCTGGCGGAGCAAGGCGTCGATCTGCAGCCGGGCGCCCTCGGCCTCGCCGCCGCCGCCGCCGCCCAGCACCACCACGCCCACCACCCCGGGCCGCGCCGCCGAGGGCAGCCGGCTGCGCAGGTCGCGGAGGATCTCGCGCAGGCGGAGCCGCTCCCGGCGAGCGCGCAGCGGCGCAAGCGACGCCTGGCCGAAGAGCACGAAGAGCAGCGCGCACGAGCAGCGCGCCGCCGATGATCCTCGGCCGCCCAGGCGCACGCGGACCTGGCGCGCCCCTCCGGCGGGAGGATCGGGCTGCGCCTCCGGCTCCGGCTCGGCGAAGAGATCCCGGGCGAAGGTCTCCAGCAGCGTCCGCGGCGCAGGATCGCCCTCGCGCGCCTCGACCACCAGCAGCAGCCGCGCCCGACCCCCCGCGCGATCCACCAGCGCCTGGAACTCGCGCAGACGCGGCGGAGGATCCATGGAGAGAGAGGCCGGCCGAGGAGCAGGCGCCGCCCGCCCGCCCGCAAGCTCAGCCCCCGGCCGGGAAGGAGGGTCGCCGGGAGCCGCCGCGGGAACCGCCTCTCGGAGGAGGAGAAAGAAGAAGCTGCCAGCAGCGAGGAATTCACCTTTTTTCTGCTTGCAGATACTGTCTCGCCTCCTGCCCACCTAGCAGTTCGAAAGCACACCAGTGCAAGTAGATCAATAGGTACCGCTCCGGCGGGAAGGTAAACAGCGCAGCGGCGTAGCGTGGGTTGTCAGCACCCGGGGCAAGGCAAGTAATTTGCGCCCCCTAACCCGCCGCCGCTGCCAGCTTCTTCTTGCTGCTGCCTGGGCTGGGGTATTTACGGTAAGGTAGCCACGGCGACGGCGGCGGGTCCGTGTCAGGTGATCTGAGGCGAGTTGCCGCTGGCGCTGCCGCCCAAACGACGCCGCTTGCCCAGAGGAGGAGGGCAGAGAGGCGAGGAAAATGCAACAAAGCCCAGCAGCTGCAGCAGCGGCGGCGGGGGGCTGTGAGGAGGGGCTGCCTGGCGCGCCATCCGCGGCCAGCGCTGAGAGCCGCTGCCTGCTGGACACGCGCACAGCTCGTCGGTTCCGCAAGACATGGGGCTCTGCTACAGCCTGCGCCCGAGGCTCTTCGGCGACTCCGGAGGTGGCGAGCGCGCGCCCCCCAGATGTTGCGCCCGGTGCAGCCGGCCCCCCTGCACCCCCCACGCTACGCCACTGAAACAGCGTTTCCGTGCGCTGCTCTGGTTCACCAGAAACGGCTTAGTCATGCTGGCCACATGACCTGGAAGCTGTACGCCGGCTCCCTCGGCCAGTAAAGCGAGATGAGCGCCGCAACCCCAGAGTCGGCCACAACTGGACCTAATGGTCAGGGGTCCCTTTACCTTACTGTCTGGCCAGAGTGGTGCATGCTCTGGTTATCTCCCGCTTGGACTACTGCAATGCGCTCTACGTGGGGCTCCCTTTGAAGGTGACCCGGAAACTACAACTGATCCAGAATGCAGCAGCTAGACTGGTGACTGGGAGCGGCCACCGAGACCATGTAACACTGGTCTTGAAAGACCTACATAGTAGAATGTGTGCTTTTATTTAAAATGCATCTCTGGGTTATTTCTGCGGCATAGGAATTCGTGTATTCCCCCCCAAAAAACAAATATAGTCCGGCCCCCCACAAGGTCTGCGGGACAGTGGACCGGCCCCCTGCTGAAAAAGTTTGCTGACCCCTGAATTCTATTGTCTCCCCTTTCAGTTCATAGTCTTTTTCAGAGTTTACGTTTGGGGAGAGACAGTTTTGTCTGACACATTCCAGTTGGGGGAAGGGAGGGTGGAGAGATGGCGATACAGTGGTACCTCTGGATGCAAACAGTATCCGTTCCGGAGCCCCGTTCGCATCCAGAAGCGAATGCAACCCCCGTCTGCGCATGCGTGGGTCATGATCCGCGCTTCTACGCATGTGCAATTTCATTTTGAGCGTCTGCGCATGCGCGAGCGGCAAAACCCGGAAGTAACATGCTCTGTTACTTCCGGGTCACGGCAGCGCGCATCCCGAAAATACTTATCCCAAAGCTACTTCAACCCGAGGTATGACTGTACTGTTTCTTCCCCCTTCTATTGCCTATTCTTAGTGTAAGGGGATGGGTTCTGTCAGCATCACATTGGTATGTCCTGTGTTTGTGTATTTATTTATTTTTATTGATATTGAGGGAGGTCAGGGGGTTCCCATGCTTGCTTGGTTGTGTTAAGTTGATGGTGGTGTGGTGTGGCTTATTTGTGTGAGGGAGGGGGGCTTGGTTGTTGGGTCAGGTGTGCCATATTGATTCCTATGCCGTAGGAGGGAATAGCTCATTGTCCTGTTGTGCTGCTGCGGATGTCATAAAGGGGAACCACACTGGGCTGAAGGCATCCTCCATAGCCTGTCCCCGTCCTCGTTTGTTGGTTGGTTAGCTTTTCTGGTAGGGTTTCCCATACGTTTTGGTACCAGTGGCCTATGTTCACTCCTGATAGGCCCTTCCAGTGTCTAGTTATGGTACAGTGGTACCTCTGGTTGCGAATGGGATCCGTTTCAGAGGCCCGTTCCCAACATGAGCAGAACACAACCTGCAGCGGCATGTCTGTGCATGCACAGGTTGCAATTCACCACTTCTGCGCATGCGTGTGATGTCATTTTGCACATCTGCGCGTGTGCGAGCGGCAAAACCCGGAAGTAACCCTTTCGGGTCGCAACAGGACGCAACCTGAAAAAACGTATCATGAAGCAAACGTAACATGAGGGTATGACTGTATTTCTAGCTGCTGGTTATAGTATTATGAGGGAGTAAAGCTTTCTCCGCATCATGTATAAATTTTCACACCTCGATTGTGTCCATCCGTCCCCAGTTCACCCCTTTTTCCAACTTAAAAAACTCTAGCTCCTCTTCCCCCTCTTTTTCATTTAGCACCACCCTTTGGGGGCTCCAGAATCTCCATTGCAATACAGAAAATGTAGCATCCAGAAACTGTAAAATCTGGCACAATCCCCTTGTAAACAAGCATGGCCTTTAGAACGTCCTTTTATGTTTAGGGAAGCTTTTAATGTTTAATAGGTTATTGTATTTTAATACGCTGTTGGAAGCCGCCCAAAGTGGCTGGGGAAACCCAGCCAGATGGGCGGGGTATAAATAATAATAATAATAATAATAATAATAATAATAATAATAATAATTTTATTATTATTATTTACCTCAAATCCACCCTGACTCTCTTGCCGCCGTCCTGTCTGGGTCACAGGAGTATTTTTGCTCAGAGCTCTTCTCTACAGGGGAAACATGACTGAGAGATTAAGGTTCTGCAATCCAATCCACATTTACTTCAGAGTAAATCCCATTGAATTTGGAAACTCACCCAGGGACAAAAGTGGCCACTCCTTTTACTCTTTGCCTTTTATTTCCTCAAATTTCGGACCAGGAACATGGGCGTAGGCAGGATTTTTGCTGTGGGGGGGCAGGACTTCATTGGGGGCAGAACCAATGCGACTGGGCAGTTAGTTAGGTATTTCTATTGTTTTACTTGATGGGGGCAGTGTGATAGGAAAAGGGCAATTTTTGTTTACAACAGCAGCTGCCCCCATGCCCCCCCAGGCTACGCCCATGGCCAGGAACAGGTTTGGTTGGTTAAATGTGGTTTGTCTGCTAGGAATGGGCTGTTGAGGTGATGGAGCCAGATTGTATAATCCACTCTGAGCGGAACCTGGGACCCAGATCTTCTGAAAACAAAACAGGGAGTAACTGAGTGTCAGATCATATGCATAAGCCGGGAACACATGTTCAAGCCAGCTGAGTTGCAGCACCTCCTGGTCAATCCGTTTCATGTCTCCTTTGTTGTAAATCTCTGCCTCTCCTTTAGTTTTCAAAGGCCTGAGGTTCCTTCCAGAAGAGCACAAAAGATATTGTAATAGATCTATGGTGCTAAATGTTTAGGCTTAGTAAATCACAGGATTGGGTGGGCTCCAACCACAAGCCTATTAGGATTTAATTAGAATTTGTAATGTTATAACTGGCATATAAAACAGTCTCAATGTTTATGCAACGGGTTTGAGGTGTTTCATCTCTGTGTAAAGAATGTGTATCAGACCTTGAGAATGTAATCAAGATCCATGTGGATTGAGATGTGTGTGTGGACCTACTTCTGAGCATCAGCAATTGGCATATGAAGAGTTAATTAACATCCGAAGTGTGTGCCAGCCTTTAATGTGGATGATGCCTGGAGGGATTAACCATGAGTACTTCAAAGCATCAGAATAACGGGGTATTAGCGTGCAAATGAATAAAGGGGGCTTAGTTTTTAGTAAGAACAGAATCAGGAGATGAGACCAGGACATGGAGAAGGAATCATGCTTGTGTGTATATTGGAGAGCAAGACGGGGTTTGCTCCCGTTCCTCGGTCCCTGCTCCTGCCAACCTAGCAGTTCGAAAGCACGTCAAAGTGCAAGTAGATAAATAGGTACCACTCTGGTGGGAAGGTAAACAGTGTTTCTGTGCGCTGCTCTGGTTCACCACAAGCGGCTTAGTCATGCTGGCCACATGACCCGGAAACTGTACGCCAGCTCCCTCGGCCAGTAAAGCGAGATGAGCACCACAACCCCAGAGTCGGCCATGACTGGACCTAATGGTCAGGGGTCCCTTTACCTTTATAGAAGCCATTTATGCTGTCATGCCGACATAAATGTTGCCTTCCTGAACTGGTGTGCTGCACCATGGGTTTTGGACTACAGTCACCATCAACCTTGATCACTGGATAGCTGTTGCTGATGGGAGTTGTAGTCCAAACAGGGGAGTAGGAAGGGGGGCGGAGGGGGCGGGGCGCCCTGGGCGCCACTCAGGGGGATGACAAGATGGCCCCTGCCTCCCCCCAGCTGTAGAGGGCATGCACAGTCTGGACGGTCACCTTGCAAGTGGCAGCCCATACGGACGCCATGCAAGCGGCAGCCTGTACGGTCGCCGCATATGTGCAGTCTCTGTGGGCTGCCGCTTGCACGGCGTACGTATGGGCTGCCGCACATGTGCACTCCATATGGGTCACCATGCAAGCGGCAGCCCATATGGATTGCGCATGTGCGGCATTCTGTATGGAGTGTGCACATGCAGGATGCCGCACATGCGCAGTCTGTACGGGATACTGCACATGCACACTCTGTATGGGCTGCTCCGCCCCTGGTGCCGGAGAGGGTTCCTCCGCCACTGAGTCCAAAACATCTGGAATGGCATCATCTTGGTAGCCAGCATGGAGGACTCATTTGCTGGTGAGGAACTTTTCCGTGATGTTTACTCTCAGCTTGGCTTCCTGCCACTGACAACCTATGACCCTAACCTTCAAATTTCAAAGTTTGAAATGTGAGCATAAGAGACAGAGCACACATCAAACATGTTTACCTTTTCTTCATTGATTAACAGGAGATCTTGTTGGGTTCCAAGGTTTCCTTTTCCGGTTTGCTGATGAGAGGAGGATTTTGCCTGCAGCCCGAATGGGTGGATTTTTAAAAAGCAGTGGCTAACTTTGTTAAGAGTGGTGTGCTAAGACTTACTGGTTATCATCAGCATTGCACAGAGGGAGTCTTTTGAACGGCTTCTCCAAAACTGCCTCTCAGTTAAAGCTGCCTGAGCGCTCCGTCAGTTATGACTTGGGGCCAAGCTACACAGGGCAGAGAGCTCTTTGGATTACAGACCTTTTGTTTGTTTCGCTTTCAGCGGGACTTTGGCCCTCGAGCCAAGACTAACTTAACCCAAGACTAACCTGGACCCAGGCCTGCCAGTTCTAACTTCATCAAAACAGAGCTGAGCATCCGCACATTGAAACGACAACTTAAAAATTAGAAGGCTGTGTGTGGAAGGGCCCAAGTCACAGATATATTTGGTAAGATGGGGGACCCCCCTCCATTTGAAGACAGTGCATTACATGTGGATGGAGTGTTCCTCATAATTGGCCGTTCGTTGGGCAGGGAAATTAACAAGCAGAGAATAGTCACATACTACTATTATCCAGTTAAATGTCTTCCAGTCATTTTGCCTCCAGTCTCTTTCCTTTCTCTCTCTTCCTTGAGCAAGTGTTGTTGTTTAGTTGTTTAGTCGTGTCCGACTCTTCATGACCCCCTGGACCAGAGCACGCCAGGCCCTCCTGTCTTCCACTGCCTCCCGCAGTTTGGTCAGACTCATGTTGGTAGCTTCGAGAACACTGTCCCACCATCTCGTCCTCCGTCGTCCCCTTCTTCTTGTGCCCTCCATCTTTCCCAACATCAGGGTCTTTTCCAGGGAGTCTTCTCTTCTCATGAGGTGGCCAAAGTCTTGGAGCCTCAGCTTCACGATCTGTCCTTCCAGTGAGCACTCAGGGCTCCTTCAGAATGGATAGGTTTGATCTTCTTGCAGTCCATGGGACTCTCAAGAGTCTCCTCCAGCACCATAATTCAAAAGCATCCATTCTTCGGCGATCAGCCTTCTTTATGGTCCAGCTCTCACTTCCATACATCACTACTGGGAAAACCATGGCTTTAACTATACGGACCTTTGTTGGCAAGGTGATGTCTCCCACTTTTTGCCAGGTGAAAGAGGGGGAGACCATCGCAAAAGGCAAAGCGTTTCTTGTTGACTGCTAAGGCTCATAGCAGCTTGAGCGCATCTGGTGCACTCCAGAAGTTTTGGGCTACAATTCTCACGAGCCCTATACTGGCATCAGGTGGGCAGTTTGGTATAAGGAAGCAGGCAGGATATCCAGGTTGCATCCTTGCTTCCCTAAACCCGCAGCTCTGCCCTCCTCCGATCTCCCATGCCAGCCTGCACAATTCACGTCTTTCAAGTCCCAAGAACTCTGAGCAGGTGGAATCTGACCACAGATCCAGCAAAGAAGCCAAGCTACATGCTGAAGGCAACTCCCCTCCGCTAACCCGCAGTCCTCCGGTCATATCCAACTAGCGGAAGGACCCGCGAGAGCAGGGTTTGAATCCCCTGTCAGCCATGAAGCTCACAATCTCTCAGACTAACCTACCTTGCAGGGTTGTTGTTGTGATGGAATGGGAACAACCATGTACCCCACCTTGAGATACTTGGGCGGTATGTAAATAAATAGCAGGACGATTTACTTTTTCTTTCCAAAGTCATGCAGAGAGATTAGCTGGCTGCCAAACAAAGGAAATTGGTGGGTGTACATGCTCCATTTGTGTGAATAAGGGTGAATCATGCTTTAAAATAGGCTGTTACTGAGAGTGCTGCTTCAGTTGCTTATGCAGAATCACAGGCCACACAGTAACCAGCTCAGGACTTGCAGCTAACAATATTGTACCAATTTGTGTGTGGTTTATTGATTTAGCTGATGTTTGCTGGGGCAACAGGGCAAGGTCTGTCTTCCCCTTTCACTTGGAGCCTGGAGCTACAGCTCTGCAAGTCTAGTAAAAAGCCCCTGAGGCTCAGCACCCTCCCAGCATACACACCCCCAAGCAGCGGAAATGTAGCTGGGCAGATAAAAGTATAGGATTACTAGTTTCCTGTTCAGTGAAGGAAGGAGATTGCCCAAGGAAGAAAGTGACCTTAGCTGTGTTTGCAGCCGGGAAGCCACACTGTACACACCGGTTTCTAGGACTGAGTAAATGCAAAGTATGAACATTATCCAAGCCTTGGTCATGCTCAAGTTAAGATTAATGCCAGCGAGTTGCATGTGGAGATGGCTTTGGAAAGTGGTCAGAAACTGCCAATGCCTGAAATCCTGAGTGCCGCTGCCATTCAATGAGGAAATACTGAGCTAGGTGAACAAATGGCCAGAGTCAGTTCTGGCATGTGAGGTGAAGGCTGAGGTTAAAGGTCAATGGTTGGTGCTGAGTTTTGAGTGCTGTGTAACTGACGTAGCAAAGGAAAGGCAGGAAACTGAATCAGCACCCTCTGCTGGTGGCATAGCCAAATGAAGAGTGCACTCTTTCAATTCCAAAGATGTGCAGCAACCTTTGGCAGATTTCTGTAGCACCTGGAGTCAAACCCATTTTGGCTCACTGTAAAGATGGACTTGCCAACAAAGGTCCGTATAAAGCCATGGTTTTCCCAGTTGTGATGTATGGAAGTGAGAGCTGGACCATAAAGAAGGCTAATCGCCGAAGAATTGATGCTTTTGAATTATGGTGTGGAGGAGACTCTTGAGAGTCCCATGGACTGCAAGAAGATCAAACCTATCCATTCTGAAGATCAAACCTATCCATTCTCATCTCATGAGAAGAGAAGACTCCCTGGAAAAGACCCTGATGTTGGGAAAGATGGAGGGCCCAAGGAGAAGGGGACGACAGAGGACGAGATGGTTGGACAGTGTTCTCGAAGCTACAAACATGAGTCTGACCAAACTGCGGGAGGCAGTGGAAGACAGGAGTGCCTGGCGTGCTCTGGTCCATGGGGTCACGAAGAGGCGGACACGACTAAACAACAACAAAGGGACTGTGCACTTTACCTAGGCCAAACACACCGCAACCATTTTCTCTGCTGCAGCTGCAGTCCCCACTGCAAGGCCCTTTCTGACTGAGCTTTGAAATACAGGCAGCTGCACTCGGTTCCCAAATGTGTTGCAGAATTTGGGCTACTATGATAAGAGGTTCACATTTCTTTAGCTCCGATATTACTCTCACCTAGCAAGATTATTTCATTGGAAGGGTCAACTGTACACTGCCCTGAAATTCAGTACGCACAAAAGAGGACAAGATCATGTTGAACTTCACATTATTAGAATCATAGAATTGCAGAGTTGGAAGGGACTCTCCCCCCCCAGGGCCATCTAGTCCAACCCCCTGCAATGCAGCAAAAACTTCATGCAGACTAGAGTGGGCCATTCTGCCTGCCATGTTCTGTGGACTCCTATGTACATCCAGAACCGTCAACTGTCATTAAAAACCCTATTCCAACTGCTCCTTCGCTTCCTTTCTGGGCACACAGTTAAGCCATCAAGCCTGTAACAAGGAGATGGAGAGCATAAGAAGGGCAGCCCTGCTGGGTCAGGCCAATAGCCCATCCATTCCAGCATCCTGTTCTCAGTTGCCAACCAAATGCCTGTGGGAACCCCAAAGCAAAACCCAAGCACAAGAGCACTCTCTCACTGTGCTTTTCAGAAACACTACTGCCTTCAGACTGTGGAAACAGAGCATAGCCCTAATACAAGAAGCCAATAATTTCATTACATTTCACCATCACCTGTGATTCTTGACTAGGGTTTACCAGGTTGCAACCTAGAGATCATGCCTACGGTACTTAATTTTTTTGCAGAAAGCCTAAGCCACATATTTGTGCAATATGCCCCACCCCTCCCATATGCAGTTAAAGCATCATAACCAGAGTCCCACTTGCTTCAGTAGGTTCAGAGGATAGGTGAAGAGACTAGCAGCAGAGGCAGGTGGGATAAATAGCAGATACAGAGAGAATCTTCCCAGCTGAGACCCAGCAATTCTGTTCTTGGCACAGTGCAAGGCTAAGGAGACTTGGGTGGCCAGGGGCCCAATCAGATTAAGAGAGATGGACTACTAAGGGGCAAATATCACGAGGACAAGGAAACACATTTATGACTTCAGTTTTATATAAACTGACAGTTACATGTGAAGGAAGGCTGGTGAAGAAATCCACGTTTCAGTCTCCACTTGAGCTAAACTGAACGGTAAGGTCTCAGCATTTTAGAAAGCCTCACTACTATAAAAGAGGAGCAGGGATGTTGGGAATGAGTTGCTGCCAGGAATACGGACCACAGCTTTGTTTTTAAAATAATCTGTTGCTTCAATGCCTTAAAAACAACCAAGAATCTTCTGATTGTAGAAAAATGTTTTCCTGCAACTGAGCCTCAGGGACAGGAAACAAAAAGGCAAGGCAAGACCAAATATACAAAAGTGGAATACAGTCTTAACTTTATTTTCACTCTAAATTTAGACTCTAGATGGATACAGCATCTGTAAAAAAAGAAAAGAAAGAGTGTTACACAGTTGGAAGGGAAAAGAACAAAAACCATGCCCTATGAAGATCTCGCTAGGGAACAAAACCCACATTCAAAAATATCTTCTGTATATTATTTAAATCACACAAGAAGGATACTCACGAAGTGCAAAAAAATGCACTGGGGATATCAAAGTTAAGTCATACTCAGAGCAGACTCACTGAGATTACTGAACTTATACTCAAATCCACAGATTTCAAGGAGTCTACTGAAAGCATGGCCAACAATTGATTTCACTCAATGTTCTCAGTAATTTTGAGAAGACATTTACAAGCTCTACATTTATGTGGACACATTGGAAAAATTCGCAATTTTTTCCAAGCCCTAGGTGATAACCCTCCTATTTGCCCAAGAACAGAGAGTAGTGTTGGCCCAAACACATCTGCTTACATTCCTAAGAGGCAACAAAACTTTGTCATACAAGGGAGCCTCTTACCACAGGGTCAATTTCTTAACAAGCCAATCTTACATGTAAGCAAATATAAACACTGTAGAAAATATGCTCTGGATCAGCACTCATGATACTGTAGTCACTGTATCCTTCTCATATTAATTCTTACAAGTCTGGCTGATGAAGAATTGATCTAGATTGGCTGATGAAACATTGAACGAAACAGATTGGTTATCCGGAAACACTGTTCCAGCGATATTTGGTGACAGATTATGTATATATCGAACTTTTGAATTATTCTACCACGACTGGTGAAGAAGATTTAGAGACTTTGGTTGTACGGTAATTTCTGATCATTTGCATTAGTCTATAAATAGTGTTTAGTGCCACTGTTATTGGCCATCGTGTTGTGTTCAGCTTGTCTATATTGCAACACAGGGGCCTGTTTACGGATAACATATATGTGCCTGTCAGGCTACTGACACACAAAAATTTGCTCACGGTTAATTTTAGTTCAGAATTTTTCTTTTTAAAAAATCCTCAAAGTAGCTTATAGAAAAGATTTTCTCCGCCTCTGGCCTGCCAAGGGCACTCGCAATGCTCATCCTTACCACTCGGATCCTGTGTCCAATGGCTTTGGCAGGTAGGTTGGAGCGGAACTTTGCCCGCACCATGCCGCTGCTTCCATGGGCACGGGTCACCTTTCCCCAGATCACTCTGGTCCTGTTGGGTTTGCCGCCAGGAGTCACGGTGTTGCTGACAAAGGGAAACAGATTAAACATTAAGTCCCACTACTGACCAAATGCAGGAGTGCTCTCCAAAATGTTTACGTTCGCACACACACAGCTTGGAACATCTGAACATCCCCCACTGAAAAGCAGTGAGGATAGATAATGAGACAGTATGAAAGTTTTCAATTCTTTCAGTGATGACTAATTCACACGTGAAGTCATCCCCTGATGCTATGCTCAATAAAGCGATGAACATATGAGTGAGCAGGCGGATCTCCTGAAATTATGAACTGTTCCATTAAGCTTCTCTTATCACGGGGTGGTGCTGTGGTCTAAACCACTGAACCTCTTGGGCTTCTGCATGACGCAGTGAGTGCCCGTTGCTGTCTCAGCTTCTGCCAACCAAGCACCTTGCTGGATCAGTTTCCTACAATGACCAGTAAGCAGGACATGAGGGAAACAGCCCTCTCCTGCTATTGTTCCCCAGTGAGGGATAGTCCTAAGCATGATGGCCTTATACTCTTCGATTAAAGTGCCTAATCC
This sequence comes from Podarcis siculus, assembly GCA_034642415.1. Taxonomy (NCBI): domain Eukaryota; kingdom Metazoa; phylum Chordata; class Lepidosauria; order Squamata; family Lacertidae; genus Podarcis; species Podarcis siculus. The sequence goes on along the minus strand of JAXCMG010000046.1, from coordinate 1,930,033 downwards.
CCTTTTAGAGTCATCCAATATGGTGGCCACCACCACAGCCTGAGGTAGCGAATGCCATTATTGAATTCTACATTGGGTGTGAGGAAGTACTTTCTTTTGCCTCAATTCTCATCAGTTTCAATGGATGTCGCTGGGTCCTAGTTCCAAGTCTGAGTTGCTGCTCATTCCTGTTTGTTCATGTCACACTAAACTATGGTTTTAGTACTGCTGCATGAGTACAGTCATTTATTTGCCTATGGCCGAGCCGAAATCTGAGCAGGTCCAAGTCTTGCATTACACCATGTCTTGGCTCTCCTCGCTCAATTATTCACACAGCAGTATCTGAGGCCACAATGCCCCAAATTTGTGTAGTGTGGCATAAAATGAAAACAATTTCAAAATGGTTTCAGTTCTTCAACATGCTCATGAGAATAGACAAAAGATCCAAGTTGTAAAGCTTTAGTCCCCATTATCAATGACCACTCACTTTTTTGCTTTGTACACATAGGCGCATTTCTTGCCCAAATAGAATTCTGTCTCATTACGGGAATAAACGCCCTCAATTTTCAGAAGAGCTGTGTGCTCTCTCTGGTTTCGAAGACCTCGCTTGTAGCCAGCAAAAGTGGCCTTGGACCACAACCTAGGGAAGAAAGTGCACACAAAGTTAAATCTTAAGGCTTTCCAGCGTATCACAAAAAAAGACTGCATAGCATATCTACTTCAGTATTACAGAAAGTCTGCTACAGACATCAAATATGCAAGAAAACTATAGGTGCTTCTATAGGACCAGAATATTTAAGGCAATCCTTTTGATATTTTTAAGTAGAAGCGCTAATCTGTGTGACAGAGTGAAAACTAGCATAATAAAGATAACACACACGTGAGAGGTTGTAAAGGCAGCAGAGGAACTGCAACAATTGCCAAAGAACAGTTTCCTACCTGCCAGTCATGGTGTTGTCTTGAAGTCCTGTTCCCAGCAGGCCTAAGAAAGGAAAGGAACAGAAGGAACTGTCAGCTGGGATATGCTAAACACCAACCCAATTGCAAGCGTGTGTGGGGTGGGTAATTCTAGACTTCCTTAAGCAAGAACAGAGAAGAACATCCAAGATAACCCAGATCTTCAACCATCAAGGTGAACTTTGCAGATGATTTCACTCCATCCAGCAAATGTCTGTGTTCTGGGGTCTAAATGCTTTGAGTTCACTGTTCCCTCCCTTCTAAACACCATCATAAAAAATCTATAAGACACCTTGCACACATGTTCTAAGAATAATTAAGGCCATTAAAAACCTATCAGCAAACAAGCATTACAATTTCCACTACACCAACCCTGAAATCAGTCCAATGTGCACTTGGTCCAGCATCTTGTTTCCAACAGTGGCTAGCCAGATACTGCCATGAAAAAGCATTAGCTCCCTAGCACAGTGCACACTAAAGTTATTTAGTGATCATCGCTGCTAATAGCTCACTAGCTGCTTTTTCAATATGCTAGATGGCTCTCCCTTCCTACTCTACAATTTAAAGACACCTAAACAAACAGCCACTGTGACCATGTGGCAGAGAATTCCATAAATTAACACCACACTGTGCCAAATCCGCAGAGGAGCAGTTTTTGCAAGACATGTGAAATGGGCATCAAGGTTGGCAGGAATACATTGTGTGAACTGGTAATTCCTATTTGTTCCGAAAAGCTACAGCACTGTCTACTCTTGAGCCAGCAGCTGCAGCAGCAGTTCTCTAAGGTCCCAGAGGCCGCTCTTTCCTAGCCCTCTCACTCAATATCCATTTCGCTGGTGATGCTGTGGATCAAATCCAAAGGGTTCAAATCCTCCTTCCTACCTCCAAAGCATGTGCTCCATCCCTGGGCTACGGCTGCTTGGCCTGCAAAACCCCTTTTCAGCTTTGAATACCTTTCTCGCCCTGAACAAAGCTTAAAAGAGCTGGAGGATCTAGGCACCTGCAAGATTTAAGCTTAACCCGCCTTGATGAGCCCAAAACAAAAGGAAGTCTTTTCTTAAAAGACACATCAACTGAAAACTCAGCTCAAGGGAATTGCATAAAACAACAGAGGATAGCGACTGATGAACCCATCAGCGAAATGGAGCCTCCATGATCAGGGACAGTGTACCCCCATAAAAATGTTGCTAAGGAGAATCTGCGAGGGTCTCTCTGCCCTGTGCCCCCAACCAGGGGGTACGTGGCTGGGCACCAAACCCGCTGCACCAGGTGGCAGTTTGATCCTACACTGCAGGGCTCTTTTTAATGTCTACCTTAAAGGCAGCGCTTCACCTCCATAATAATAATAATAATAATAATAATAATAATAATAATAAATTTTTATTTATACCCCGCTCTCCCCAGCCAAGACCGGGCTCAGGGCGGCTGACAACCAATAATAAAGACAAATTGATTAAAATAAAATTAAAACACAACATTAAAACATTAGGATGCAGCCTCTTCACAGGAGGAGAAAGGAAAAAGAAAGAGGAGGAGGGAATCAAACTGATGTTAAGCCAAAGGCCAGCCCACCATTCCCCCCCCCCCCCCGGAGACGCGCACCCGAGGCGCCCGGGGCTCCCTGGCCTCCGACTAAAAGGCTCCCCCCGAAGCAATGAAAGGGGCAGAGCCGGGGCCTTCTAAGAGTCCCTGTGGCGGCCTCAGCCAAGGCCCGAACTCGGGGCCCCGGCGCCATCCGCCCCGTATCCGAGCCATCCCGCCTCCGTACCCCGCTGCGCCCACCCAGCCCGGCCCGCCGGTCCTCGGGCGCCTGCCCGCCCGCCTCTGGAGCCGCTTCTTGGCCGCCCTCCGCCGCCTCGCCCGCCCCCAGAGACCCTTCCCCGTTCTCACCTCAGCAGCTCCCAGCCAAGATGGCGGTGAGAAAGAGCGAGCGGAGCCGCGGGGCGAGCTGGGATAGGGGAGCGCGAGGACCCCTCGGCCGGCGTCCGTTGAGGCGTCTACGCCGCTTGCCTGTCTGAAATCGCTCCAGGTCGGGCTTTTGGGCGAGTCTCTTGGGACAAAAAAACTGATTTGTTCGCTTTGTTTGTGGGCTAGGCGTTTCTTCTGCTCCCGCGCCGCGCTACAAGCCCAAAATCTTTAAAAAACCCACCCTGGCAGGCGTCAACTAGGCCAGCCCTTCCCGGCCAGGACCTCTCCTGCCGCTTGAGGGGTAACCATGGCGACCACTCCGGGTCCCGCCATGGAGGCCGCCGGGTGAGTGTCTCGTGTGAAGGGAGGCCTGGCGGGGCGGAGCGGGGAGGCCGCGGGGGTCGGAGCCCCACGGAGCGCCTCCTCGGGGTGGGCGCCATGCCCACTGGGCAATTTAAAAATCGAAGAGGTCGCTGGTTACTTATTAAGTTGGAAGGGACCCCCAAAGGTCATCTAGCCCGACCCCCTTTTCAGTACGGGGATCTCAGAATCGGAGAATCCTTCGTGTCAGCGATGCCGAATTGGGTTCAACAGCACTTAATTCGCCACGGCCTAGGAAGTTCCCCCTGGGGATTTGAAGGGTGGGTGGCATCAGGGCTGCTGGAAATCGTCTGCCACAGACAATTGCTTTTTCTTTTTTATACATTTTTATTAGTTTTTTTTATACATATCATTTCCAACATTCATTTAACATAACTTCTTATGCAATATTTTAGACTTCCATCAACCACCTCTGATGATTTTCCGTTCTTTATCAGTTATTCTGCATTTCTTAATTTCTCTATTACTCTTAATTATCATTAACTAATAATTCTCTTCGTAGTCTTTCTTGCAATATTTCAGATAATCCTCCTTACAGAATTTCTTGCACTAGCATAATCTGTTCATTACAATTGCTTTTCAAATAATTCACATATTTACTCCAGGCTTCTAAGAATCTCTGGTCCCGCAGCTTTCGAATCCTTCCTGTTAATTTATCCAATTTTTCAAAGCGCTGCAAGGCTTTCTTCTTCACGAGGGGCATCTGAGACATGAACTTGGCAAAGGGCTCTTTCTGGGGTGTGTCTTGTTGCTGATTTTAGACATTTTTGTGAGCCATCTCTTGTACTGAATGAGGCGGTGGGGCCCATGTATTTCAAATAAAATTATATTAATACTTATATTAATAATAATTTTGGTCTGATCCAGCAGGATTCTTCTCACAGCTCCACGATATTTGTTTTGATAATAAAAGAAAGAAAATGTTTTGCTCTTTATCATTTTTAGTACATTCCCAACTGAATGTGTGCCTGCTATGTTCTATAAACTCACATATAGCCCCTTAAAACTTGTGAGTGAACTTGCGACTTATCCAGACATGTTGGAATGTTTTTAAACATTTTTTACTGATTGTTTTATTTTATAATTTCATAACTCGCTTAGAAGTGGTATATCAACTTTGTTAAATAAAATGAAACCCTGTTAATCTCTCTGTTTCCCCAAAGAGGGCACTGTGGGTTAAACTGAAGTGCTTCCAGTTTTTCCTCGTCTTGGAACTAGTATCACAGAAACAGAAAAGCAAAGACATGATTTGCATGGCAGGAAGAAGACCCAAGTTTTGCCAGCAAAAGTCAGCAGAGCATCCCAAGTAGAGAGTTTCTTCGTTTAATTCCTATCCCCCTTTTCCAGAGGGCTCAGTGTGGATGGCAACCATTAAGCACAAAGCAAAACTTATGCATCATGAAAACAAAACACCCAGTTAAATTAAAATGACTTAATGCCTGTTTAATCTTGAACGACAGCCTCCAACATTCCAGAGATGAGAATAAGGATTCTCTTGTGTGGTTATAATACTTTCCCATATGAGCCTCCGCCTCCCCAGCGTTCTGCATTCCCAAAGGCTCTTCTCATCCTGATGTATATATAATCAGTTACTTTTAGATCGTCTTTGCAACGAGCTGCCAATTAGCTACCAGGCTAAGTGCAAGGTCCTGGTCTTGGTGCGCACACTAGGAATACGGTGTGCAGTTCTTCCTCAAAAAGGATATTGTAGAAAAAGTTCAAAAAGGTCCTCCAAAATGATCATGGGGATGAAGCGACTCCCCTATGAAGAAAGGCTGCAGCATTTGGGACTTTCTGGTTTAGAGAAAATGCAAGAGAGGTGGCATGATAGAAGTACCGTATTTTTCGCTCCATAAGATGCACCTGACCATAAAACGCACCTAGTTTTTAAAGGGGAAAAGCAAAAAAATATAAATATTCTGCACAGAGCATGTAAGCGGCTTTCGCTTTTCTTGCTTTAAACCCTTCCGTCCCTCCTCCCGCTTCACTGTAAAGCCAGCAGAGGAAAAGCGAGAGCTGCGCAGCGCCTCTTCTGCTGGCTTGCCAGCAAAGCGGGATGAGGGACGAAAGGGAGCCCTTACAAGGGAGCGCTGAGCAGAGCCTGGCAGTGGCTCTTGCTGGCTTTTCTGGGAGGTGTGGGCAGCCATCAGTCCCTTCTCCCACCTCACGGAAAAGCCCCCAAGAGCCGCACACACGCTAGATGCGGCTTTTTAAAGAGCGTACGGCTCTTGCTGGCTTTTCCGGGAGGTGGGAGAAGGGACTGATGGGCTGCCCTCTGTCCCTTCTCCCTCCTCAGGGAAAAACCAGCAAGAGCCGCACACACACTCTGCGCGGCTCTTTAAAGGGAGCACTGAGCAGAGCCAAGGAGCCTGCATTCGCTCCATAAGATGCACACACATTTCCCCTTTTTAGGAGGGAAAAAGTGTGTCTTATGGAGCGAAAAATACGGTATATAAAAGTATGCACGGCCATCGCTCATAACTCTAGAACTTGTTTTTTTAAAAAAATATTTTTATTGATACAAGAAAAAAGGAAAAAAAACACAAATACCAAATTACACACAAGAATGACCATAGACACATAATTTTCTTAGCAAACAATAAAATATATATTGTTTTATTCAAAACATCACAACTCTAGAACTTTTGAATCCCTCTAACGGAAGATTCAGGGCAGGTAATTTACACAGCACATAGTTCAACTGGAACTCACTCAGGGGGCAGTGACAGCTACCAACTGGCATAGCTTTAAACGAGAATTAGATAACTTAATGAAGGTTATCAGGGTCTACCAGCCATGGTTGGAGGCAGTAGTGCTGAATACCAGTTGCTGGATGCCACAGGAGGAAGAAAGGGCTCGTGCGCTCAGGTCCTGTTTGCAGGATTCCCACAGGCGTCTGGGTGGCCACGGTGGGGACAGGATGCTGGACTGGGCGGGCCATTGGCCTGATGCAGCAGGCTGTTCTTCAAGTCTTGGGCAGAGGCTTTTCTAGCTGATGCTAGCAGTGGAACTTGAAGATGCAACATTCAGCGCCCACACGCACACAGCAGCAACCAGTTTTGAGGATGGTTGCATTCTAGTATTCTGTTTGCATTCTAAATGGCGAATACTGTCTTGTTTGGCTAGGGAATTGACCATCCAGACACCAAGGCTCCTGCCTCTGGATGCGGTACGATTTTCTGCTCTACTGGAGGACTGCGTTGACCAGCTTGCCATTCTTGGCTTCATCATGCCAGTTTCCTATGAGGGGCGCAAAGATGTCAGCGATGTAAGTACATCACAGACTTGTGAGAGGGAAACTGAGAATGCATTCACACTCTTTCCCCTGCCCCCTGCCCCCTGCCTCCACAATTATAAGGATCGGCCTGATAATTTTTGCCCAGCATCCTACTGTTCTGGAGTTGTCTCTTATTATTTTTATTTATTCTTTTGTTCTTTCTCAGTCTTATGAAGTTAATCTCCCATGATAATCTCATCCTGCTCTTGTGCAGCCCAAAGCTTCATTCCACCTTATCCTTTGCCCTTGCCATCTTTCTCAACTGCTAACTCACAAAAAACATGAAGCTCGTAATATTGACTCAGACCAGGGGTCTGCAACCTTTAAGACAAAAAGAGCCACTTGGACCCGTTTCCGAAGAAAAAAAAACTGGGAGCCGCAAAACCGGGAAGGTGACGTCAGGACGGTGCGTGACTAACGCACGCACCGCCCCCATGCGACGTCACAGCCAGTACAGCACCCGCCACAGTGGGGAGTGTCGGGGTGCACAATGCGCCTCCTCCCCTCGCTAGTATCCGCCCCGGAGCCGCGGCAAAGGTGTAAAAGAGCCACATGCGGCTCCGGAGCCGCGGGTTGCAGACCCCTGACTCAGACCAATAATGCCTCTTGCTCTGTCCCATCTTCTCCAGGGGTTGAGAACTTCAAGCTTGGGGGCCAAATGTAGCCTTCCAGGCCTTTCTGTCTGACCCTCAGAACTCTCATCAACCCCGATTTGGATGAAAAATGTTCCCCAACCCAATCTGCTTTGACTGGCAACAGTTCTCCAGGGCCTTTGAGGCAAGGTCTCACCAGCCTTGTCAGTCATGCAAAGGATGTGCTCTACTATGGAGTTTTCACCTCACCTTCAAACAAGTGACAGCTTCATTTTCCCATGCAAATCAGCGTGCTTCAGGTGTGCATTCATGCAAGGGCAGAATCACATGATTGCTGAGACAGAGAATGTTACAGATGTTCTGGCTGTGCTCATCAGATTAAGCACCGCTCCATATTTCCCTCATTATACGAGATCTTGGTGGAGTGTCAGGCCTAACAAGCACAGCAGCTCATCCATAGTAGCTCTTGTCCCATGGATCAGTTGCCAAGACTGAAAGTCCCTGCCTCCCCACAGCTGTCTAAATCCCCAGGCAGGAGAAAAGTTAAGGAGAAATTTGTGCTCCAGAACACCTAGAAGAACCTCGATTAGCGAAACCCAGGCTCCATCCGGGTAATTTCAATGGTGGCTTCTGGGAAGGCCAGAAAGAGGGCAGGAAGGCAAGATCTCCCCACAGTTTGCCTGCAGCAACTAGTCCAATAAGAAGAGGAAGCATGAGAACCACTTGGGCAACCCAGTCAGATGGGTGGCATATAAATAATACCATCATCATCATCATTATTATTATTAGGCTTCCTCCTGATCACTTAACCACAGCTATGACTGCTTTCCTTCTTTCTCTTTCCTGCTCCTTATTTGCAAGAATCTCTTTTTGTTGCCCTTCAGCTTAACGATACAGAGATCCAGGGCGTTATTGCAAACCAGAAGGAGCTGAGCACGAGGTACAAGAACCTGATGGACGCCCGGGCAGAGAGTCAGGCCAAGATCCCCAATGAGCTGGGCAAGATTGCGGAACTTGGGCGGCAGCTGAAGGACACAGGCAATGAGCTGAAGAGGGCCAACTACCTTTTCACCATTGCCACAAAACAGAGTGCATTGTCCCCAGAGAACCTCAAGAAGATTCAGGCGGACAGGTGAGACCCTTCGGTCAGGCAATGGGACACAGGATGCTTATCTGCACTGAATTCTTTCAAGTTCTGATTTCACAAGGAATTCTTACACTTTCTGTTTATTTGAGGGTTTACACTCCTACCCAGTGTCTTTTTGAAGGCTTTCCCCCATACCTTCCTCTCCCTCGCCCTGAGCATGCATTGGGGGTCCCTCCAGAGGTCAAGGCTATCCCGCCCCCTGTGCTCAGGGCAGCAGCTCCCTCAGGTCCACAGCTGGGGTGTGGGTGCCATGGGAGACTTCCCCTCTGCAACTGGCCTGAGTGCACGGCCAGTGCTAAGTCATAAAGGGCCTGAAACGCGATCTGGTTCCTTCCTTTCCTGTCAGGAAATACACGAGCGACGTGATTGAAGACGTGACAGAGGAAATGCTGGCACTGGGAACCTTTCACTCCCTCCAGTTAGCTGTGGACCTGGAAAATGAAAAGAAGTTGAACCTCCATAACCTTGTCCTCAGGTTGGAGTTTTATTTTAGAAGCTGCCTCTTTTGAACTTAGGCAGGCTGACTAGCGCAACATTGCCCACACTGACTGACAGTCACACTCCAGGTGCTCAGGCAGGGCCTCTCAGCAGCCACTAGTGCCAATCCTTAATAAATGGAGAGAACAAGCCAAAGAGCTCCACCTTACAGCTGCTCCTCACACAATAAACGGGCGTTTGCTGTGGTTCCACCACTGTGTCCGGTGGAGTCTCACAGAGCAGGACCTGCCACCCTAAGGGCTCAGCGCCCAGGGAAGGCCAACCAAATATCAGGGAGTAAGGAACTACCAGAAGTGCCCCATCAGCAGATGTCAGTGATCGAGGTGGAGCATAAGGGATCAGGTGCTCTTTTAGGTATTTTGGGATTTGTAAATTAACATGAGACCCTTGAACCTGACCCAGCAGTGAATTGGCAACCATCACAGCTCTCTCAGCAGCAGAGGGTCGTGCTGCCAGTAATTTCTATTTATTTCATTTAATCTGCTCCTGTGAGCCATCTGGCCGCTGCATTCTGCACTAGTTGTAGTTTCTGAATCAGATGTACATAAAGGTAAAGGGTAAAGGGACCCCTGACCATTAGGTCCAGTCGTGACCGACTCTGGGGTTGTGGCGCTCATCTCGCTTTATTGGCCGAGGGAGCCGGCGTACAGCTTCTGGGTCATGTGGCCGGCATGACTAAGTCGCTTCTGGCGAACCAGAGCAGCGCACAGAAACGCTGTTTACCTTCCCACCGGAGCGGTACCTATTTATCTACTTGCACTCTGACGTGCTTTCGAACTGCTACATTGGCAGGAGCAGGGACCGAGCAACGGGAGCTCACCCCGTCGCGGGGATTCGAACTGCCAACTTTCTGATTGGCAAGTCCTAGGCACTGTGGTTTAACCCACAGCGCCACCCACGTCCCCAGATACACATAAAGCACCTTAATAATAATTTTAATGTTTGATGTTTTACTGTGTTTTTAATATTTTGTTGGGAGCCGCCCAGAGTGGCTGGGGCAACCCAGTTGGATGGGCGGCATATAAATCATCATCATCATCATCATCATCATCATCATCACATGGCCTGTTTCTTGAGTTTGATAAAGCATCTGCCAGTTTGCTGCCAACTGACCAGAGGGAACTCTGGGTGCATGCCCCAAAGTACCCTTTCCGGCCTAAGTCTTGATGTGCCCCAGGAAACCAGGGATTTCCTTTCCCTCCCCTCTCGCCTTCTAGGGAAGAGATGGGAAGGAAGAAGATAAAGAGTCTCCAGAAGCAGCTCAGTGATGTCAAGAAGGAAAAGGAGTTTGAGCTACAGGTGAGCTTTAGGCAGTCACGCCCTTTAAACCCCCCTTTGAAATGCAGTATGAAATTAATAAAACTAGCACCCAACAGGTGCAGCTCAGGCTGCAAAATGGGCTCTGCACAGCAGAAAGTTTCCAAATCTAGGGAATGCAGCAGAAGACATAACTAAATGCCAGCATTTATTTGTGGATTTGGGGCTTAGATGGCTTGAAGCAAGGGTTAGATAAAACACCTGGAGGCTCAGATCTATCAGTGGACATTGGTCATCACTAAAAAGTTTTTTTCTGTTTTGTTGTTCTTTGGGACAGTCCCTCCTCTTGCCGTTTTTTAAAATAGCAAGGTATTGTTGGAGCTGTCTGACAAGGCCCTCGTCTCCTGCCAGTAGGCAGGGCTGGTCTGGAGGGCTGCCCAGGCCCTCCCCTTGGGGAAGGTGTTGCATGATGCTGGCCCTGCCTACAGATCCAAAGGGAGGTTTGGGCGTTGGGGTTACAGCAACCAATCAGAATGCCCCCTGAGAGGCTTAAGAGAACCTCCATGTTCAGAATACTAGCTGTGTTATAGAGGAGGGATAACAAACTGAGGAGGGAGGATGCTATTTCTCAGAGGCAACTGAGTCCAGTGCTGTTGGAAACCCAACACTGGGATCCGTGGGCCTTTAATCTGATCTATTTTTTTTTTACATCTCATTTGCATTTGCTAATATCAGAGTCCAAGTGTTTCTGGCACTAAATTCTAGGACCTTAATAAAAAACTACACTCCTCCTCCATGGGTCACAACTATCGTGGGGCTGGCACATACATGGATTCCTGTGCTGGCAGGACTCAGTTGCTAACCCCCTATTTCCAAGATAGAATTCCTTCCCATGTACTTTTAGCAGCTCTAGTCTCAGACCAAAGCCCTCCCCCAGCTCAACCCACGACATAGTGCTGAAGGCTTTGCCTGCTGAATGGAAAATTTGGTTATTCTGCAACAGTCTGTCCTACACTAACTTCAAACAGGCATGTTACAGTCAATGGATCCTGCCTGATCTTGAGTTTTCCTATTTTAAAACTTACAACTGCCTAACAGGATGTTTATTTTTCAGCCCCAAATACAGTAGTCAGTGAGTCAGACCTTAGTGGCAAAACAGAAGTCATCCTTAAAGGCCTAGATATCCCCGAGATAGTCAACCTGTGTCTGGGTGGGCTCATTTTTTTATAAAAGGAAAAATCCATGCATGTAGAAAAGTAGCACACCAGAGAAAAGGAATCTTTTGTACAGAGGAGCATTCAGGGATGTAAACCCCCATCTGGAGTGGTACAGTCCAGACATGTTTTCTACCCCAGTGAGAAGAAGGCTGGAATGTTCCATAGGACACACTGTTGAGTTGCAAGCCCATCCATACCCTGGCAAGGCAAGGCAAGGCAAGGCAAGGCAAGGCAAGGCAAGGCAAGGCAGAAGCCAGTTCAGTCTTAAGCAGCACCTTTGAGGATGACCACAGACCAGCACATCAAGTCTCCCTTGCTTGTAGTCCTACCCACCCACCCGCCCACTCTCTCATTCCACAGAATCGGAACGAGATGATTGCATACCTCAAAGACCAGCTTCAAGAGATGAAGGCGAAAACAGACATGGAGAATCGTTACGTCAAGAAGGACACAGACCTCCAAGTGGCTCAAACAAAGAATAAATGCTCTGAGGCTGAGAATGATCTGCAGAATGAAATTGAAGTAAGCATTTTGCCTTGGGCCATATGCATTCGTAGGGAGGTGGTCTGCAGTAGAGTGTGGGGCATGCCTTAATGACATATGTGGCCTCAGCATAGAGGCAGCCACTCTTCAGCGTCCTGGTATAGACTTTTCTCAGCGGCGTAACCTGACTTTTGGTTGAGCATCCTCAACCCAAAGAGGACTGCTGTGTGGTTGCTCCAGAGGCAACCCAGGAATACTAACTATTTTAGAGAGCTTAGTCCTCTTGGTGCCAGAAACAAGGCTTGTGCCGAACCTTAGTTCAGACTAAGTGAGCAGCAGATGATCTAACTCCCGATCAAGTCAAGGGCTAACCTTGGTATTAATAGAAAACTACATTATATTAGGTCAGACTGCTTCTCCATTCAGACTGGCAGAGGCTCTCTGAGGTCTTGGGCAGCGTCCTCCCCATCACCTAGGTAAAGGTAAAGGGACCCCTGACCATTAGGTCCAGTCATGGCCGACTCTGGGGTTGAGGTGCTCATCTCACTTTATTGGCCAAGGGAGCCAGCGTACAGCTTCCAGGTCATGTGGCCAGCATGACTAAGCCGCTTCTGGCGAACCAGAGCAGCGCACGGAAACGCCATTTACCTTCCCGCCGGAGCGGTACCTATTTATCTACTTGCACTTGACGTGCTTTCGAACTGCTAGGTTAGCAGGAGGGAGCAGGGACCAAGCAACAGGAGCTCACCCTGTCGCGGGGATGCGAACCGCTGACCTTCTGATTGGCAAGCCCTAGGCTCTGTGGTTTAACCCACACCTGATCCTAAATGGCAAGGAGTGGGATTTGGGGCCTCTTGCATGCAAATTTAATGTTCTACCTGGCTCATATGCAGGATATTCTTCTTGGTTTTCACATTCAATTGACTTAACCTGGTTCAACTGCCCAGTGGTCTCAGTTTCTATTGGTCTTCTTTCAACCTTCAATCACTGTATGGCTAGCCAAGTCATGACATGGGGCTGGCAGCAGTGAAAATGAGGGCAGAATTCAGGGATGGCATCATTGACCATTTTTTTTGTACAACTATACTATGCCTGGGCCATAAACTCACTCTGCAACATGGCATAGAGAGGGATGTGGTGCATGCACTCCCCAGGTCTTCAGGGGAACCCTCTTGGCATTTGCTTAGAACCAAATAAAGTTTGATGCAATGTCTTTCTCCCATTACAGAAATTGAGAAATCAAACTGAGCAGGAGATAAGAGTCCACATGGACATTGAGAATTTCCTTAAGCAGCAGCAAAAGGTAGGTGGCACAAAGCTTTCTGGTGCCCCACTGAGCTCAGAGATGTGGAACCTGTGGCACTCCAGCTGTTGATGGATTACAGCTTCCATCTGTCCTAACCACAGTTCATGCTGGCTAGGCTGATGGAAGTTGGCGTCCAACATCGGGAGGCTAAAGGTCTTCTGTTTGTGCTATAACTTTTTGTAATGCCATCCACTCTCCAGCCAACTGCTAGATCTACTTCCTTGTTCTTCAGAGGTTTATGTGATCCCCACCCTTAATTCAAATCATTACTTTCTATTGACATACACTTCCTATGGGTTGAGCTAGCAAGTAGACCCAGACTCTACTGTATCTAAAGATCAGAGGCCTAGAACCCTGAGGCTGAGCTGTACCACTTTAAACTGCACATGGCAGGTGTGTTTGTGTGTGCATGCGGCTCATACGATTGCTCTTCCATTCAAAATACACCCTGCACAATAGATGCCTCTTTACTTTGTATCCCACCTTTTTGGGCAAGCGGAGCTGCCAGCACACAAGTTGACCACCAGCCTCAGACAGAAGATATCTTGGGGATGGAATTCATAGGGAACTTCAGATTTAGAAAGCATCTAAGGCGCTGCACACAGCAGCCTATTGCCCATTCCAGCTCCCCGTGACTCTTGTTTCTTCCCCTTATTGCTGCTTCTTACACGCACAAGGGCACCACCTTGCATGCACAGATCATCCCCGTTCCCTTCAGTTGCTTTGTGTACATACAAGAAATGACACAGAGCTTTGGCTCTGAAATAGTGTTCCAACAGCAACAGAGTTAGACAAGGTGATAAGCTGATCGTCCCCAAATCCCCACCAAGCACCTCATTCTGCAAGTCCTCCAATATCATGTCATTGCATGAGGCGCCGGGCTCTAAGCCATGCCCCGGAATGGTCAGGAGACAAATGCAGAGCGTTGTGAAGTGTCCACCTGTGTGTGTCGCAGAGCATAGAGGAGAAGCTGGAGTACTGGATGGACAAGTACGAGAGGGATACAGAAGCCAAGCAGCAAGAGCTCAATTCCCTGAAGGCCTCCAGAGCAGCTGACCAGGCAGCGCTACAGGAACTGGCCAAGCAGGTAGGGAACAAAGCTGGTGCTGGGGCTACAACCGTCTGTTCAAAGGTCAGGCTCCTCATTCCGTTGGTGATCCATGGCAGCTCTATGTGGGGTCGCTCTATCCACACATCCTCACTGCTGCTCCAATTTGCTAGGGACCTTAGAAAGCTAAGGAAGGAGTCCAGGGGTGAGAGGTGAGAGCGAAAGCCCACCTCCAAGCTCAAGTTAAAGGTGTCTTTGCATTCTACAGTGTCTTATATGCGAACAAGCTATAATTGAGGACCGGAAAGAAAAGGAGAATGCAAGGAAGAAAGTAGAACAGGACGCTCTGGAGCTGAAGAGTATCCTGAAGGTAAGATGAGTCAATATAGCCTTACCTTTGGAGTCCTGGGACTAAAAATTGGAAGCGGGGGTGGGGAGAAAAGCTCTTCCTCCACCATGTCTTCTGCCCCTCTCCCAACATGTGGAGCAGATCATCTCCTTTGCTTTGTATAGCTCCCCCCCCCCCCGATGTTGCTGAACCACCCCTTGCTGGCCATGCTGACTGGGGCTGAGAGTTGCAGTGCAAATCGCTTGGGGGGCACCCGGTTGGGGAAGGCTGCTCTATCTCATGGCTTCCCCTTTCAGGGCTCCAGATCTCTAATCCTTTTATGTGCTTTAAAAATGTGCCAAGCGGGGGGCATGGTGGCAGAATCATCTGCTTCTGTAGGGGTGCTTGGGGGTTCTCTCCAACCTCCTCCAGCACTTCTCCCTAACCTAACAGAGCCATTTCCTCAGATAAGTATCATCAGCTAAACACGAAGCAGGGTCTTCCCCGGACCATCCTTGTATGGTAAAAGAGGCAGCCACAGATTGTGTCGCAAAGAACAGTCTTATCTAGGCAGAGACCAGCACTTTCAGTTCCATCAGCTGCAGGACTGGCCTGGAAGAGGGAAAAACATGCATATAGGAAAACAATATTAAGTGAGGTCTGAAATACTGTGGGATCCATAGCCATTTCTGTAGCTCTTTCTAGCCAACAGTTAGCTAGGGTACAGCATGAAGTATAATTTATCAGTTGTTTGCATGAATAGCAGACCTTGCCGTACCACATGAAGAAGTGCAGAATCTGCTCATCTAGGCATGACCATATTGCAGAAGTGAGAAGCAGCCTTGTGTTTGGCTTCACGGATAGCCAAAACCCAATCCTAGCCACCCATTTGCTCTCCTCAGTGCAGCAGCAGCAGCGTGCCTTCGGATGTTGGCTGCCCAGGGACATTCTGCAACAGATGTCATTTATTTCCCACTCAGATGCTTTCTTGGAGCCTATCCAAGGCTGCGCCTTTCTGCAGCTTGAGCTGGCAGCGATGGGATAAATGTGGGCATTAGATGCTGTGGCTGACTTGGAGCAGACAGGCAGCAGATGGAATGCTGGACTCAAGCCAGGCTTGCTTCATTAGTGAGGTGGGGGGGCAGCCTAGGGGAACTGGGCTTGTTGCACAGCAGTCATTTCTGGGAGCCCATTTTTGGCAAAGCTTGAGCAGCAGCTGGAAGGTAATGTGGGCACCCAGTGTCTCCTTCCTGCATGCACAACCCTTCTCCTCTTCCTTGCTTTCAGCTGCAGGCCTGGTGGAGAGGCATGATGGTCCGCAGATTCCTTGGCCCTTACAAGGCCCTCAAAAAACTCTGGGAAGAAGAGCAGCCGCCCAAAGAGAAGGGGAAGAAGGGCAAAGGGAAACCTGGAGCCAAGAAGAAAAAGTGATGGGAACAGAGCCCAGCTCCTGCGCCATCTCCACACTGGGCGTTTGGGCAACACGGTTTTGTGGGATGAAGGAACGGGACAATTGTATGTCTTTGCTGAAAGGATCAGAATTAATAAAAGCTTTTAGCACTCGGCTCGAGATCTTGCTATTTTGGTCCCAGTCAGCAGAAGAGCATTGAAGCTGCCGGTTCTATTTTTCTTGCTTTGAAAGTGAACAGGCCGTACCAACATTTTGTGTTAATTACCCTGGACCATACGATGCAGTCTTGTATCTTGTCTCCCCACCCTCTGCTCGAGCTCAGGAAAGCTGCAAAGAAAAATGGTCTGTCATCTCCACAGGATTGCTCGTGTAAATGACCTTCTTAAGCTTTAACTGCATGGAGACATACCATGAAGAATGTCGCTGGTGACAAGTGGACATCAAGGGTGCCAAACGGAATAAAATGTTGGAGGGGGTGCAGATATTGATGCCCCACATAATGAATCACAAGACCATTTAAATGGCAATGTCCATCAATGGGGGGGGGCTGCCTCAAATTTTTTATTGGGGTGGGGCTGAAGGGACCTTGGACCCTAGGAGTGGTTCCTGTATTGGACATGTACGTGAAGACCTTAGAAAACTAGCAAAACCAAGTAGTTATTAATATGACAACTACTCTAATAATCACACATGCTGCATACGCAGAATAGGATCCCAACTTGATCCTACAGGAACTTGATGAGCCCTTGGGAGCAGCAACACATCTGATGTTGTGATGTCGAACAAGCAAAGGAACAAGGCTGCTCAACCTCCCTCTCCCAGGAGAGAAGCAATGAAGGGCACGTCAGAGACTGGACAAACCCACTGCAGAATAAATGCTTCTGTTCACGAACACAGGTTTTAAAGCTTCAGCCTTTATTTCAAATCACCCAGGTTTGAAGTTTATAATATCATGTGCGCTAGAAATTGACTGGTAGCATACAGGCAATTTAAAATAAAGTACATGATATTATGATGCTTATATAGTCTTTGAAAACTATGGAATGTATTTACAGACATACAAATACAGGAAAGAACTTCTTAAAAAATCCTTTAGCTATACTACTAATTACACGTTTACAGTCTGGAGAAACAACAAGAGTGAAGTCTTTATCCTCTGGGCTTTCTGCCGAGTGCCAGCCTAGAGGAGAATGAATATGTGAGAGCGGGAGTGCACTGAAAATGGAGGCTTTCCAATCTTCTGCAAAACATGCTTAGGGAAAAAACCAACCCACCCAAATTTACAGGATATCCCTCCCACTGCCCAAAAAACAAAATTAAAAGAACCATTCCAAGACATCATAGCACCGGTCATTACTGAACAGTCATGGAAAGATTCCTTTAAATATTTTGTGGCAGAGATTTGTCAGGAAAAGCTCCTGCACAAGCCCTCACAGAGGAGAGTTTGCAAGAAGCTGTTCTCTTGGGCACATTTAATGAACTGCGCCAGAAGTCAGTGCATTTGCTTTTCCTGCGAGTCTGCCCTCTCTGATTAACCAGCAACGAAAAGGAAGACAAGATACTCTCCATCTACCCAGAGGTGAGACTGCAATCCATCCCTAGGACAGGCAGAGGCTATTGGGCCTGAACTAGCAAGAACTTGCAGGGACTACTCAGAGCAACAAGGTGAGTTTGCCTTCCATGGAGCAAATTAGTTTTGACCCCCATCTTAATGTCACTATGTGGTGGGAGTCAGAAAGCTGGACAAGGTCTACTTAATACAGTGTGTTTTGGTGCCCTTTGGGACTGGCAGGTTGGCAGACAGGCCAACTGTAAAGGGGGGGACAGATACAGTGAAATGCCCAGCCAAGCCTTAGTGGATACAAGAAAAATGGGAGGTGGTTGGGGGGCACACTGAGGTTGGTGGGGCAGTGCCCCACTTACCCTAACACTGGGTTTCCCAAACTTGGGTCTCCAGCTGTTTTTAAGTCCCATCATCCGTAGCTAGCAGGGCCACTGGTTGGGGATGATGAGAGTTGTAGTCCAAAACTAGCTGGAGACCCAAGTTTGGGAAACCCTGTGCAAAGGGATGAGCCAACACTGGATAATGGATGGACTCCATAGCCAGTGTTCACGAGACAAGCAGGAGAGATCTAGATTGCCCACTGAGTGTGCTGCATAAATTATTGTTCACTGGGTCCTTTCAGACAACCAGCTTCATTTGGGATAATATGATTGTGCACGCAACATCTATAGTTCCCCAAATATCAAGGGAGGGGGGTTGTATAAAGCTTTCAAGCTTATTTTGCACTGTTGGAGGAAATAGAGACCAAATTATGCAAACAGCACAATCCTTTGCTGGAGCAGCCTTGAATGAATGATACCCCTTGCAAGATGGAAATAAAAGTGTCAGTTCTGGAATGGAAAACCACCTGATTCTCAGAATAGTCACGTTTGCCTGGGACTGCTTGTGGACAGGTAACAAAAACAGAATGATTCATAGGAACCCAACAGCAAGCACCGTCTCCGGAATGGGGGGTCTCTTGCACTGATATTCCCCAGAAGAGGACAGCCATCTATTGTTGCTTCAACACACAAAATAGAATTCTATACACTTTTCTTAAAAAACAAAAACTTTTTCCCACTGAATACAAGGAAAAAATTGCACATAAATATAACAAAACACAAAAATTCCCAAGCCATTTAAAACTAGCAACAGAAAACTCAGGTGGTTTTTCTTTTTGGTATAATACATAAAACATGCCATCGGCTGAAAGGACCTGGATTTCCTTCACGCTGTTAATGTCCATTCATGGAACTCTTGCCATCATGAGATTATAATAAAGTGAAGAGACACAAAATGACGCAGCGACACAAAACAGAGCATTTGTGTTTGGTTTTTTAAAAAAGCATGTCATATGCTTTAGCCCTGGTCATAGGTGGTGATTTGCGTGGGAGGCAATCCCACCGTATTGTGCTTAATTATTTCCTGGCAGTTATACCCCTGGGCATTACTGACTACCCAGGCAGAAGAGGCAAAATTACCCAAGGCAAAATTAACCAGGAAGAGCCCCCAGCTCCACCAGCAGCCCCACTGCAGCCCCACACAAGGGCAGCTGCATGTCTTTGGTAGGATGCAGTCCTTTCTGGGTCCTCTCGCAAAGCATGCTAAGAATTTCTGGCCCTTAAGGGCTTCGGCCAACCACTTGCATGTGTCCTGCTGGAATGGGCTGGGAGCTTCAGCCGCACTGCCAAACACTGCTGCTTTTCTCCTGCAGTTAAAGATGACTTACACAACCGGGCTGCAGGAAATACCGTTTCTCAACCCACCGTAATATACAGACTGAGCTGTCTATGTGAAGGATTGACCTTGACATGGTAGAAGATGTTTTTACAGTATATGGTGATGAACTTGCTCATTTTTGGTAACTGGGCTGAAGCCTCTAAACTGTTATATGTTTTTTTAAAAAAAAGGTGTGGGAGTGAAAGACTAACCTTCATGAAATCTCTCCTCTCTTACCCACCTCGCTATGCTAAGTTTGCTTCTCTCCACTTTGAGACGGTCCTGCTTGCATAAATAACAGAAAACCCAGAGACGTGTACGAAACAAGTGGCTGAGAATTGGTGAAGCAGGCACAGCGGCAGAACTGGTGAAGCATCTGAATCAGAGGTCCGCGAGGTGGCAAACGGAAACGCAAAGGAAACCGGGATGGGCTTTCAATGCTGCTATTGCATCTGGTGTAGTTCCTCAAGAACTGCTTCTGGCCGGCAACACCGCACCCACAAAACACGGCACACCCAGCATCAGCAAAGAGGCAGGCAGTCCTGTGGCCCGTCCAGCCTTGAGGCCGTCCGAGCTAGAAGAAAACTGCTGCTTCAACCACATGCTACTGTTTTGCTAAAAATATTCTTCATGTGCTTCAGAGGAGAGCTGGGAGCCAAGGGTCATGAAGTAAAAAGGAACTAAGCAGCCTGCAAGGACACGAGAGCCTAGCAAGGCAAAATTAACCAGGAAGGGCATCAAAATAGAAATGGAGTGATTGCAGAGGGAGTGTGAGAATGGCAAAAAGGGCGATGTCCACCTAAAGCCCAGGGAAACCAACAGGAAAATGACATTTGTGCTTTGCTTCAACACAGCGCCACCGAGACACTTGGGGAGAGGAGATGCATGTCAAAAGCAAAAACACAGCCAGCCTGAGGTTCTTTTCCAGATTCCTCAAAATCCATTGTCTACACATCTCAGCTGAACTATTCTATCACCTCCTCCTGCCATCCGTCATTACATTCAGTGTTTTCTGCTTTATTTTGTGAACCTCACATACGGGCCACGAGGGTCTCTCTTCCCCAGGAATCACTGCTGGGAGCAGTGCCTTGCATGGGCGCCACAAGAGAACAGACTGCATGGAGGCAGCCAAAGATTTCGCTGCCCCCAAGTACCCCCTCCAATCCTCTGTGATACTGCGAGGGGCTATAAGGTGTGGCTCCGAAGCCAGCACACAGGCTTGCTCCCTGCTGCCCAAATATTGCTCACCTACGTGATGACATGGTTTGCTTCCATTACCCAGCTCCCTCCCTACGGTCCTTCTCAGCCACAGAATCAGCATAATGCTCCAGTACATGACCACCAATTCCCACAGCTGGCTCCATCTGGAAATCTGTTGGCATCAGGGGGAGGAGATAAGTGTCTGAAAGGCATTCCAGTTGGAGAAACAAGACATGAACCTCCAACTGCCCATGATAAGGCAACATCTGGGGCAGGAGTGAAGCTGCAGGAACTGCACGACTGCCAGTCTGCACTTCTCAGCTCATTTTTACGGTGCTTGCTGGGCAGATCCAGTCTTCAGAGACTGCTAACATGGTTTTCATCTGCCCCTGCACACTTTCCAAAGCTACAGGTTTTGAACACATGAGAGAAGCAATGAATAAAGGGGAAGGGTAGGTGGCAGAAGAATGCAGAAAAGGAGATGCTGGATTAACTTCATGAAAAGAATTACCCTTAAAAACTGTTCTTTCAAATCCACCAAAGAGTACTTTTTTCTCTTTCTGCAACAGAGCCACTGGTCTCCGTTTACTTCAATAATCCACTTTCCTACCCAGTTAACAGATCATTTTTGAAAAGCACAGGTCAAGGGCCCTGCTATTTTACCTCCAAACAGCAGTTTCTTTGTAGGATGATTTGACAATGAAAACTAAAAGTCGTACCAGGAATTGCTCTTTCAGGAAACCGCGAGTTACCAAGTTACGAGTAGATGGATGCTATAATTAATTTCTTGCGCTGTGCTGGGACACAGAATGCCAGAGAAAGAACCTGTGTGAAAAAGTATTCCTATACATACGTCCGATGGGAGTGATGTTGAAGCCAGAACATAACCTAACTCTTAGATGTACGCTTCCAAAGTCCTGGCTGAGGAGTATGTGTGTGTTCAGGTGGGTCTAATCCACAAGAAATGCCCTGTGTGCCGAAACAAATGAGAGCATTGCAAAAAAACCAAAAGATATTTCCTATCTGAATACAACATACTACCCACCCCACAGTTTTTTAAACATATGGTGTGTTTTTTCGGGGGGTAGTTTCAAAGGCTCCCACTCGCTGCCCCAATTCTACTGTGACCTTATTGAGAAATGACTCAGAGAGGAGGTGAAATCTGCCCCTGGTTCCCTCCCACGTGTGCAGGCAAAACTCACTTTACAAAGAATTCTTTTCTCTTTAAGTTCAATGGAAACTTTTGTGACCTCCAAAAAAAGTGGAGAAATGAAGCAAAAATTATTCCCTTCAGGAATCCCGGATACAGATTTCCTCCTTCGAACGCAAGGTTGCCTGTGTCTGGACACGCTGCCCCAGCAGTCAAGTCCGGGCATTCTTCGGCTTGGCCAAGGACAAAGCAACAAGGTCTCGGGGGTCACTACACAGCAGCCAGCTGATTCTGCTGCTGCTGCTGCTGCTGCTGTTGCTGCTGGTGGTGGTGCTGCGGTTTTGGGGGGGCCCGTTCCAGAAGTGCCTGTACAGTCTCTGCCACTCGCGTCAACCCTCTCTCTTCTAATATGTGCAGAGGCAAACATAATCGCTCCTACATGGGAAAACACAAAAAAGACATAAAGGAAAAAAAAGGGATGAAAACTAAAACAACGCAAAAAAAAAGGAAACTAAATTAAAGCAAATGTGTGTGTGTGTACGTGTGCCAAAAATGGAATGTTATAAAATGAGAGGGTGGTGCGGCTCAGCAGCGGAGCTCATGGTCTGCATGCAAAAAAGTCCCACATCCAGCCCATTGCATTTCTACTTCTAAAGGGGCCTCTTCTCTGCTGCTTAGCCCAGGCAGAGCCAGCTTAACATGGACCAATGCTCTGAATTAGAACCCAGGCAGCTTCACATGTTCAAGCCTCTCAGCTGTGGCAGCAATTAAGAAGCTGGCTCTCAGCATGCCTTTTTGGGGGAGAACTGTGGGGTTTTATTAGAATCTTAACTTTCATTTTGGGACCTTCGAGGTTGCACCTGAGAAACGCAACGGTCCCAAGCACTAAAGGACGAAAAATGCAACCACTGTGGTTTCTAATGCACACAATTTCTCAGCCAGTAGGACAATATTTGTCCACACCCCACCCCTGGCAATCAAATGGCTGGTTCTGGTTCTTTTTTAAAGCTGAAGGCGATCACTGGGCAGCAATACTATCCCGGCAGAAATGCAATATGTAGTTTGGTACTTTATGAACATGGAAGTGACGTGCAAATGTGGCATGTGGCATGCATGCCAGCCAAGGTCCTTCTTTTCAGGATGCATTCCTAAGGAAACACATCTCTGAGCTGCCCACTGCTGGATCGGACAAACAGCTGCATGTGTGACACAGTGAACAACAAGCCAGCCAGACTCCAGGACAGGAACTTTATTTAATCAACATGTTAAAAAAGAAAGCAACCCACAATCAACGCCCCCATCCCCTGCAAACAAGACAGACACATATATAAAAGGAGAATTATAAAGGTGAACATGAAGGGGAAGAGGAAGTCTTTTTTTCTGAAGTCGGATGGTATTAGACGTACACTTTATATGCAAAACCTGGTACAAAGAGTACAAGCCAGAGAAGCACTTTTCGTTTGCATAACATGTGAATGAGGAGAGATGGCAGGAATTTGGAAAAATAACCTTTTCTCACACACTAGTTAATACCTGTTTAGAGATGATGGCTAAACAAGCAAGAGAGACTGGAGGGGGGTCAATACAAGAGTTTGGAATCCTTTTCTTTACGCATTTCCAGCATGGCAACATCTCCCCACTCCCTTCAATCAACTCACAACTAAGAAAGTCGGTTTCATTGAGCAGCCCATTTATTTTCACAGGCACTCTTTTCTTTTAAAATATTCCTAAAACTACCCCCAGTAGAAACAGCTTTTAAAAAATATACAAACTACAGTGTTCCAACACGCATTTATCCACGTAACTGAGGTGCTCTGTTTCCTTGACTAATTCAGGGTCGACTCCTGTACCCCCTGCTCCTTGCTCGACTGTGAAACTGCTATTTCTGAGCGGTCAAGAGGCAAGCTGTGGGACTCCTCTGAGAACACACACAAACACACCCACCCCAGAAGAGCAGGGGCATGAGTCTGTAGCAGCAGAAAGTGCATGAGCACCTTAGAGACTAACATTGACTGAGGTATCAGCTTTTTAAGGACACAATCTGCTTTACACCATATTTTTCACCCTATAGGGCGCACCGGCCCATAGGGCGCACCTAGTTTTTTTGGGGGGGGGATAAAGAAAAAAAAATCATTTCCCCCCCAGTCGCGGGGCTGGGGCGGGGGAAGCCCAAGCTTCCCCCGACCCCAGAACAGGCTGCTATCCACAAGCCTTGGGAGCCCACGGGAACTCCTGCCGGTCTCACCAGGCTTGCGGATATCTGCCCAAAGGCCGGGGCGCGCTCCGCTGCGCTCCCCGGGTTTTGGGCTGCAGGCTGCTGTCCGCAAGCCTTGGGAGCCCAGCGGGCTCCCAAGGCTTGCAGATAGCTTCCTGAAGCCTGGAGAACGAGAGGGGTCGGTGCGCACCTACCCCTCTTGTTCTCCAGGCTTCAGCGAAAGCCTGCATTCGCCCCATAGGACGCACACACATTTCCCCTTCATTTTTGGAGGGGGAAAAGTGTGTCCTATAGGGCGAAAAATACGGTAACTGTCAGGTGTAAAACTCAAGCCACTCTTGAGTATCACATTCCCCAGCCTGACAGGTGAGGCGTTAGCCTCAGGGCCGAGGTGACAGTTGCTAAGCAGATGCCGCCCAGTCTAGGAAGGGGCAAAAGGAAGGCATTGTGGAGGGAAGTGGGCACCCAGGAACTCTTAAAGGCGGCAGTGGAAGAGGCTTGGTGGCTGTGCTACATAGGAGGCGACTGAGAGCAGAATTTGCGGGGAGGGACCCCAAGCGCTCGTGACATTTAGAGCCTCTAGCTCTGTGATTATTGCACAAAACGTAAGAGCTCATTGTGGGAAAATGCTGTGATTCAGCCGGCTAAAGCTGAAACACCAGGATCCTGGCTGATCGACGGTCAAGGGCACCATTTTAAAAGGTATGGGAGCACCACCATCCCTCTTTAGAAAGAAGATACAGTGCTCTACTGCAGCCTTCACCAAGCTGCTGCCCTTCAGCTGTGCTGGCTGGGACTGATGCGAGTTGTAATCCAAAACATCTGGAGGGCACCAGGTTGGCAAAGGCCGCATGGTGGCTTAAATGCAAAACTGTTCTGCATGGGCTGGCCCACCCGTGAAAATCCTGACAACCCCTTTGGAATAGCAGGGATTATCTCAGCAATCAGGTGGTTTGCAAAAACTGGACGCACGCAATCACTGCATGTGTTGCAACTCTTGCAGGAGCAAAGAATACATCTGCTTGAGAAACTTGTCTTTTAATTTTTTTAAAAAAGATTGCTAGCCCTTGTGGCTGTGAAGATATGCTTGATATACATTTTGGGAAATGACTGCTGGAAATCTCTGAAGGTGGCTGAGTAAGATTTCAGTCAGCAAGACATCAGTGCCATGTACAAATCACTGCCTTTCCCCATGGCTGGCAAAACCAGAATGAATTATGCAAGCCTCTCCAATCCACACAATTTTATATAGGTTGCAGAATTCTGGGTGCAGAATTTTAATTCTTTTCATCGCAGAAGACAGAAGTCACCTAATGAACCTTTTCAGCCGAAGCCTAAGTCACAGGGCTTCTTCTCCTCCTCACTCCCCCACCCGTCCCCTAAAATTGGCTTAAGGGGGGTCAGGAGAACCCCAGAACACTGTGGAGCGGAGGAGGCATAGTTCCACCTGACAAGCTGATAGGCTTGCACAGCTGGAACATCTGTAACGGAACCACACTGAATCCCACACACATTCCCGCTTTGGCACCTGCACTTTTAGTGATCTGTCAGCACACCTGGTGTGACTATGATAGCCTCCTCCACATACACAATGAGATGCAGAAAGGGTTTTGGGATTTCTGGCAAGCAGAGCAGGCAAACCAGGCACTCAGCCCCAACGCTCCCTGAATTCTGCAAAATGCCACTATAAACATGGACTAAAGGGGATCAGAAAAAGGTAAAAAAAAAACCCCAGACCTAACTCAGGTTGGCCTAAAGTGAGGCAGAGGCCAGATATAATCATAGCTACACCTGCAGTAATGGACCAAACATTTTGAGTCAAGGGGGATGAGCGCAAAAGTAATACTCATTCATTCAAAGTGGAGAAAGGTCTTTTGGTAACACTGTCTTCTAGAATTCACAAAGGCAGGAGTTCTGCTTGCTAGGAGCCTTCCCATTTAGGAATCAACAGTCATAAAGCACTCTGGCCAGTCATTAATTGACAGAAGAGGCCAGTTCAAAAGCTATTCAAATGCATGCAACAAGGTTAGAGAACGATGTGTCTGTTCATAAGCCTAACTGCACGTGTTCAACTTTCATATTCTTATTTTCACATATGGGGAGCAACTTGCTGCTCTGACACTCGTTCTAGGCCTAAGATGTCCCCCTACTTTGTATTTGGTTACAGCAGTACTTAAATGTGCACATTCTTAAAAACGTAACTGAATTTGTTCTTGCTTTGTGGAGCTTTTGGCTCCCAGCCAACCGGAGCAGGACAAATCCTAAAACGTGTGAACTGATGACTGCTGGGCTGAGGCGATTCCAACGGTACACCTCCCCAAGGCAGAAGGGCAAACGCTTGTGCTTTGAGATCCACGTTAAGAGCAAAGGTCTCCCTGAGAAAGGCAGGAGCAGAGTGCATGGATAGGCAACAAAGGCTGAAGCATCAACCTGGCTGGTACCTGAGCTACACAAAACAAGACGAGCCAAGAAGCCATTCTGTAAGGCTGGCTGAAGGTGGTGGAACGAAGCCTTGGTGCTCCATCCATGGGGAGAGGGAGCTGTTAAACTGGGGGGAGGGAGCAGGCAACTGTCTGGCAAAATCTTAGAAGCCAGATGGCAGACTGAGCAGGGCTTCCAGGGGCTAGAGTTTCAGTGGGTTAACTTACTTTCTCCACCCCTGGTTTTATTACCCCACTAGAACCTTTCAAGGCTGAGCAAATGGCACCAGCCCCAAATGGGAACTGTCCAGCTTGCTGAACACTGTTACACATTGTTCTGAGTATGTCTATAAACATGAAAGCACCTAATGAATCAATAACAGTGTGAACGGTATTTCAGATAAGGCGCTGCTCCTTAAAAGTGCTGTCACTATTTATTGGAAAGCTACAGGACTGGTATTAAAGCTGAGGATTTCAACAACTTGCTCGTGTGCGTTTGCTAGAAAGTCGAAGGCCTCTCACTCTTAAATTCTTTGTGACAGCAGAGATCAACTGAGAAATCCTAACGGTGAAATAAACAAGTCAATACATTTGTGACATTGGCACACATGTGTGCAAATATGAACGTGAGCCCAGAAGGAGGTGAGGAAACGCAAGGCAAAGGGTTGCATTTTCCCAGTGCTACACATCACCAGTAGCTGAAGACAACAACACTAACAGCTGGTGCAGACAGGATTAAGGTAGCAGACTTGCTGGTACAGGTATTTGCTCACACTAGCGGTCTGCTCAGACTGAGCAATGTAACAGCAAAGAGGAACTTGTGTAAGTATTCTAAATAGAGATCACTGGAAAAAAATGGCATGCTGTGGATTTTCTGGTCTAAGAAGATGAGAAGCCATTTTTCATGAGCCCCTCCTGCATCATAGACCATCAGTGCAAACTGCTATTTGGGTGGATAATGCCACTGTAATAAAACCTGCATTGGCTGTAAAAACCTGCAATCTCCACATTCTGCTGTGCAACACAGCCTGCTCTGCAAATCTAGCGGTGCCTCAGAGACAGGAATGAATACTGCCCATCTGCACTGCTTGAAAATAAGGCCTCTGATGATTAGGCTTGAGGTTTCTGAGGAATCCTGAACAATTGCCACTTTTTGCTTTAAAAACGATGGTGATATTCCTAGCACTTGGAAAAAAAGGTGAAGATGCATTTCATTGTTTGTTTAATCCTTAAGAAACCAAAGGAGGTCTAGATGGAAAAATCTTATGGTGAGGGAGTGTCTCCCTTCAACACTGTATCCCGGTTTTTCAAGTGTTCCGTGAGTTCCAAGAATCAAATGTCCATCACTGTCTCTACCAACCCTCCCTCCCTCCCAAAGGAAGTGGGTGAACTTCCTGTTCTACAAAAATATCCACCGTTGTGCAATTAAAATAGATTTCTACAAAGTGTAACCCCCCTTCTGTTTTGCATAAAGTATTCCAGCCACATAATGTAAGGGAGCTTTCACTTATCTAACAGCAAATTCTGCCTGACTAGGTCATTATCAGCAAGAGAGTTTTTCACATCACACAGAGCAGATTGCTGGTGGATCAGGAACAACGTACACATACAAAATTCTCGACTGAAACACAGACCGTTTACCAACCGCTTGGAAGAGCTGGAGTTAAGTCCATGGCACCCTTGAGCTTTAGCTAGAGGAAAAAGACCCAGCGATAGAACACACAGAGCATTAGCATCAGAGCACAGTAAAATGCCGCAAAGCCACACAGCTGGGTGGAAAGGGAGACAAGATTCGGTTCTTCTGAATCTGCCCCCAGAGAAAGAAGAGATTCTACTGTCCTTTTAATGCTGAGGTTTAGCTGGAGAATGTCAGAAGGGGAACAGAGTTTGTCCTGTCCAAAGTGTGAGCAGGAAGGGAAAACAGACAGAAAAAAATTAGCGTCAGTCATCAGTCATGCAAGAATCCATGAAGTAGACAAGAAAGCCCAGGGTCATCCATTTCTCACAAAAGGGTCCTTCAGTGTTCTTACCTCTATTCTTATATTGCTGTTCAGTTGGAAGAAAACAGCCATAAAACATACTGGCACAACCAGGCCTTCGTTTTTCAGGAAGGGGTGTTATTTAAACTGGGAGCGTGGTGCATGGAAAACACCCCAAAAGTGCACCCATTTTTGGTTGGGAATGCAAAGTTGGTCTCTGAGTGTAGTATCCTGCATAGGTAAACCAGTGTACCATCATGCAACACGTTTCATTTTCATTTTTTAAAAAAAAGGTTTGCAATTTTTGGACTTTTCACTTTTCTCCCGGCAGAGGTGGCGGATGGTTGTGAGGGTGCAAAGCACATCAACCCCCAAATGTGTTTCTGTCGCACTGTGCCCACTAAACCACTTAGCTAAACATGGGCAGGCGGGCACGGCAGAAGGGGAATGTGGCTCTATGCAAGATGCTACCTTTAGAGAACAGCTTTAAAAAGGGATCTCATCTGCCCTCTCAAAAGGTAAGTATTTCTACATAGGGCCATGCGAACACCTTTCTCTTTATTACTGGTACAACACAAACCCAACAGAAGGCACCACATGCCTGTTCCGGGTCCAACACTGTGTGTGTGTGTGTGTGTGTGTGTGTGTGTGTGAGAGAGAGAGAGAGAGAGAGAGAGAGAGAGAGAGAGAGCGAGAGCGGGAGACCAAGTGGTACTTGGTGCAGGCAGGATCTCTTATTGCCATCACTGCCTGACACGTTCCCCAACAGTGAAGAGTATAGACCAGATCCTGTTTGGCGTAGAGCTCTACATGTGATTCAGAGTCCCTATAAACTATAAGAAGCAGCAGTTTTAATTTTAAATGGATAAAGGATCCCCATTTCTCTAGGTGTAGGATCTGAGTTATGTCAAATTTGCACAGAATATGGGTAGGATTCACCTCATGAGGCCCATCATAGGAAACTGTGCACCGATACTTCCACTTGTGCAACAAGGCATTTCCGCCCTGACACTGGCTCTGGGTGGTCAGGAAGAACCCCAGAACAGCATGCGGACAGAGGGGGAGGCGATGTGATATTGCTCCATCTGGCAACCTGGAATGCTTGTGCTGATGGAAAGACTGGAAGGGTGCAGCGCTGAATCCCACCCCATGTGTATTCTTGGTTATAAGAAATATACTTAATTAAGCTTCCTCAAAATTGTTGGGGGATATAGTCTCAAAATAGCCAGACTTCAGTTTGAGCATCCTTTGTTACGCTGAGTTGGGCAAAGTGCTGGATAGGTCAGTGGTGTCAATCCACAAACTCCCAGACATCAGAGCAATGGCGTAAGTGGCTGGTCTCTGGCTCCTGGGTGTCTCCCACCCATCTCCCCAACCCCTGTCCTCACTCCTACTCAATGGTCCTGGGTCCATCAAGCATGACTCTTGCTCTTCCTTGTGATGGCTAGCACCAACAATGCCTTCAGGTCACCCACTGAGCCCCAGCAACATCCTTGGCTTGAACCTACTTGACACTTTCGGCTTCAACCTGGTCTACACAATCTTCTGCTTCTCTCCGGTCTGCACCAAAGCTGAACTGAAGCAGATTCCCTCAAGAACTTGAATGAAAAGGCAAGCAAAGAAAATGGCTTCCAGCCTCATCAGCTCAGCCACCACCACGACCCATCTTGAATTGTCAGACTGCAGAGAGTGCTGTTGGGTGAGCTGCTGAGCTCTTTCACTGGGCCTTTTGCTAACTCCAAGGGGCAGCCAACTCCAAGAGCTATTACTATGAAGATGAGAATGAAGGCCTTTCAGCTGGCAAAATGGGATATGGAAAAGATGCACAGAAGGCGGCAGCAGAAGACAACTCATTTATTCCTGCTATGTTCCAAACTCAAAACACATGGGACTGGCAAACTGCAACCTGAGAGTTGCTTGCAGATCCTGGCTAGTTCAAGCACAGCTCCTGCTTCCACCCTTCCTTGTCCTGCCCACAGGGAACGGTCAGGTGATGGCTAGCGTTACGTAGTGGAAGCAAGAGGGGCGACAACAGGAAGGAAGAGAAAGAGAGTGCAAGCCAGTCAGGCAGGGGGACAAGGAAGGCTGGGGCTAGAGGTATGCATCTGGGCCTCTCTGAGGATAGCAGGTAAAGGGGATAGCAGGTAACACATGGGGTGGGGGGAGTTGAGAGGGGATTTCGGTGGGAGGTTTGTGCAGTAGGCTTTAAGTCGCTTTTATATGCTGCTTATGGAGTGTGAGACTTTGGCATCTCGATAATACACCTACCAAATGCTGGTTATTCAAAACACACAGACAAGTAATAACCTGACACAGTCAATACTGCTCTTCACGGTAAAGATCTAGGGATCTCTTGGCAAAGCAGCTGTTTGTAGCAATTATGACTCGGCTATCATCAAGAGGTGGAGAGGGGACCATTGCCACCAGAAACAGTATTACAGCACTTAAAGACTTAATGTGTCACATGCAATATAATGAAACCAAACGACTGAAAAGTATCTGTGCTAAAAACCTGCAGCACACACGGTCAAGCCTCATTTTTGCACCACCTGGGCTGCTCTCTGAAGGATGGTGAGCAGAATCCAGAAGCAAAAGGAGCTGACAATTGGACTAGGAAGTGCTGAATATCTGCAATTGTGCCTTAGAAGTGTCTCTGCCTAAAGTCAGCACCTGCAGCAACTGGGAAGATGAAGTGTCATGTCCAAAAATTGTTATCGCAGTGTCCAGATTAGGATGTCAACTGCTGAACATAGGAATATATTATTGGATACCTACCATCAGAGACCAGGGTCAAATGTCACAGGATCTAGCTGCAAACATATCACTTTAAATAAGTGAAATACAGTCAGCTAGTCCTTCCACTTTTTCTCAAATACCAGACATCACAGTAGGTCAATCTTGGGACTATGGTTTTCATCGGAGTGACCCCAAAGTTTCTCTCCAGACCAACCCCCCCCCCCCGCAAACTACACAGTGCAGAAAAATTCTGCCTGTAGTAGCATCAAGTATGATATTCTGGAGCCCTCCTGCGCTATCTGGCATACCTACACCCAACTCCTTGGGCAAGTATATCTGAGGGCGTGGGAATGATTCAGAACACAGAACCCCATTTGAATAGCCAATGGTACAAATCTTTCATACAGCTGAATTTTCATCCTGAGTACGGTCTCCGAGAACAAGTACCAGAAGGTATAAAATAGGTAGACTCATGAGATTAGTGACAAGACTTCTCAGACTTGTAAGATACAATTATATTTATTGTACCCAGTGTTCTGTTTGCCTCTGCCGTCCTTCTTCATAAACAGAAGCCAACAGCAGAACTAAACCTGGTTTCTAACGCAAGACCTCACATCTTACTCAATGCACTGAGCAAGACTGGGCAAGCCCTGAAAAGGCACTCAGATGAACTGGAATAAACAGGTGTATGATTTCACTTCCTGACTTGCTACATTTTCATTAACACACTTTCCACTGATCCTATTCTGACTGCAAGTCTGCATATAGGCATTATTGAAGGACAAAGGGTGCTTATTACTGGAGTGGCTGGATCGGCTACAATATGGAAGGTTACATCTCTAGGCATTTAGTTCCACTGTGGCCCCCAACCCCGTGCAGGAACTGGTGCTATGAAATGTCGGGCTCTCGATAATATAAAATGAGTACATGCAGTGCAAAATAAAGACAGAAGGTTTTCTCTTTTACCTGAGGCACGCCAATCTTTCGGCAAGCTTCCAGGAAATTTTCCACATTCCGTCTACACTTGGCCATGGTTAACTTAGGCTGCAGAAGAAAGGAGGACCATGTCATTCTTAACTCAGCAGTGCCTTACATATAAACCAGAATGCTAAAGATATTTTTGTGCTAGGAGTCAATAGTGTGGGTCCCTAGAAATTTCAGTTAGGAAGAAAAATAGTACATATGACAGCATGGCTGTCCCCACACATACTTCTCTGCCAGCTGTCCCTTAACCAGGCAGAGGGCCTTCTCGGTGTTGGCGCCTGCCCTGTGGAACACCCTCCCATCAGATGTCAAGGAAATAAGAAACTATCTGACTTTTGGAAGACATCTGAAGGCAGCCATGTTTAGGGAAGTTTTTAATGTTTGATGTTTTATTGTATTTTTAATATTTTGTTGGAAGCTGCCCAGAGTGGCTGGGGAAACCCAGCCACATGGGTGGGGTATAAATATTATTACTACTACTATTACTGTCTCCAGGTGTGCACCTCTTGTTCAGTGAGGTCCAAACTCCTCTCTTACTCTCACCCCACTATCCTGGTCAGCCAGAAATTAAGTTAAAGCAGCTGCCTATACATCCAGACAAATTAGTTAAGATTTGCATGGAATATCTGCATGCCAAAAGCAGCTGACACAAGATTCGGGGCTTCTTACAATGCAAAACTGCAGTGTTTGCCACAGTAGTCATAGCTGCTTGCAGCTCTCGTTGAATATTATTGACACAGAGATCAAGGGTTGTTTGTAGCAACATTAAAGAGAAATTTGAAGAAACTACTATCTCTGTAGACGGAGATCTTTGGGGCTGGGATGCGGCATGTTTCCTTATCAGAAGTCAGGCTGACCTCTTCGAGGTGCAGGGTCTTCCCTGCAGCAGACAACTTCTCTCCAGAATATGCTGGGAATTTTATGCAGCTAATTTCCTTCTGGCTCCTATGTATTTGTGGGAGGGGGGTTATTGATTTGCTTTTGTTCTATTTTGTATTCTCATTCTGCATTTTTCTGTTGTGAACCACCCTGGGGATCTTCAGATGAAGGGTGGTATACAAAGTTAATAAAAAATAAAATAAATCAATAATAATAATTTTATCACCACTGCTCTGTTGTTCTGCTTTTGTCATTTTATACTATTGCCCGTCTTGCTTAACTTTAGCAGGCGTCTGCTGTTTCATTGCTTGAGGGCCTTTCAAGCCAGAAGACAGAATCAAATTGGAAAAACAGGTACGGATTCTATCAAGCAGCCACAGCGCTCTTAACGGGGTACTTACAACAGCTGGCGACGGGACGTGAATACTAGGAACAGAACGAGGCCGCACATGATTGGCTAAATGGCAGAGGACCACGCCATCAGTCAGCGCTGCTCCAAGATCGCTGGGCAAAGACACTTTCAACCGTGATTCAATTTTCTGAAAAAAAGAGGGGAAAGAGGAGAGAAACTTTCAAGTTCATTGCCGCCACCACAATATATGCTACCCAGAGACAAACTTTAAACAGGTTGCAAGAAATCTGTAAAGTACATCCTACAGACATCATTAGATGAGGATATGGCTGTGATCAGATTATCTCAGCAAAATAACCAGCAAATCTCATGCTCTGCAAGCAGCCACTTTGCTCCTTACTCTGCATGAGCAAGCAAACTATAGTTTCCAGTTACAGTAGAACTGGGAAACTGTGGTTAACAGCTTTGGAACAAGCCAGGATAAGAAGCCATAGTTTGGAGTTGGTTTCATGTGCTGGCTTCCTCCCAAGTTACGAACCATAGTTTCCCAGTTCTAATGTAACGGACAACCATAGTTAACTGAAGACTCCCTGGCTTTTCTGCAAAACCGCTGCATACAGCAGTGCCATGGCTCATTCATACCTCAGCTTATTAAGCCAAGATGCAGTTGTCCAAATGCAGCCAAGGGCAACATTCTGTACTCCCAAATGTTTTCCTCCTGCAATTAAACTAAGTTATCTGGGAACCTGATTTGCAACAAATCAGAAAGAAGTGTGCTGAGAAACTGGGAGTGGTTCTGCAGGAGTAGACATTTATAAAGCCTTCTCACATTACTTTTTAGTCATGAGACTAATTTGCAAAAACACTCTTGTGTACAAACACCACAACACAGGATGCAGCCCACGGTGCAGTAATGAAATGCAGCAGATCTGCCAAATAAACAAGCTGGGACATGCAAGATTTTTTAAAATCCAGAATGCCACGGACATCTCTAGCATTCCTTAAGGATTCCATGCCAGCTAGAGCTCATGGGAATTAAAGTCCAACAATAACTGGTGGTCATTTGGTTGGCTACCCCTGTAACAGATTTGCCTTGAACCATCTTTCCAAAGCAATGGAGAAAACTTTTCCACATACTTTCCGCAGTTGCTCTATCAGCTCAACCTCTTCTTCCTGCAGCTTGGAACCGTGGTTTTCACTATGGTCTTCAGTGCTATTAGCAGGCGTCGATGCAGAAGGAGACAGTGACGAAGCGGCTAGAAAAGACAAGAAAATAATAAAGGACCATATGGAGTGTGTGGGAGCCATCCTTCAGCCACATAAGCCCCACTGCCCCCTCCACTTTGCATTCCGAAGATGGAAAGCCCAATCACATGTTAATCGCTTCATCTGCTGCTTGTTAGAGCATACCCTTCAGCCTAGTTAATGAAGCAACTGCTCTGCGCAACACAACTTGGCTCCAATGTAGGGGAAGATCCACTGGTCAGTGGTAGAGCACATGCTCTAAATGGAAAAGGTCCTAAGTTCAATCCCTTGTCCTGCAATCAGAACCAGTGAAGGCGGTGAAGGTCCTGTGTGAGTGCCTGGAAGTGGTTGGAGGACAATGGCGGCTAACAGATTGAGGTTGAATCCTGACAAGACTGAAGTACTGTTTTGGGGGAACAGGAGGCGGGCGGGTGTGGAGGACTCCCTGGTCCTGAATGGGGTAACTGTCCCCCTGAAGGACCAGGTGCGCAGCCTGGGAGTCATTTTGGACTCACAGCTGTCCATGGAGGCGCAGGTTAATTCTGTGTCCAGGGCAGCTTTTTACCAGCTCCATCTGGTACGTAGGCTGAGACCCTCCCTGCCGGCGGACTGTCTTGCCAGAGTGGTGCATGCTCTGGTTATCTCCCACTTGGACTACTGCAATGCGCTCTACATGGGGCTAACTTTGAAGGTGACCCAGAAACTACAACTAATCCAGAATGCGGCAGCTAGACTGGTGACTGGGAGTGGCAGCCGGGACCACATAACACCGGTCCTGAGAGATCTGCATTGGCTCCCAGTACATTTCTGAGCACAATTCAAAGTGTTGGTGTTGACCTTTAAAGCCCTAAACGGCCTCGGTCCTGTATACCTGAAGGAGCGGCTCCACCCCCATCATTCAGCCACTGAGATCCAGCACCGAGGGCCTTCTGGCAGTTCCCTCACTGCGAGAAGTGAGGTTACAGGGAACCAGGCAGAGGGCCTTCTCGGTAGTGGCGCCCACCCTGTGGAACGCCCTCCTCCCTTCAGATGTGAAGGAAATAAACAGCTATCTTCTTTTTAAAAGACATCTGAAGGCAGCCCTGTTTAGGGAAGTTTTTAATATTTAATGCTGTATTGTTTTTAACTCTTGATTGGAAGCCGCCCAGAGTGGCTGGGGAAACTCAGCCAGATGGGCGGGGTATAAATAATAAATTATTATTATTATTATTATTATTATTATTATTATTATTATTATTATTATT